>JANHFO010040263.1:0-11035 GCA_032468095.1 Pareas carinatus | reverse complement strand
TGGTTTTCATCGCTACTTCCTAGCTCACAGCTTTCATTGTACGCACCATCCTTGTAATCAAGGAAACTCTGCTTGTGCTTAACACTGGTTATAGGCCAAGGATGCTAACAGATAGGCTAACAATTTGTAAGTTTTACAAGTATAACAGTTTTTTTAAAAAAAATTGGCCTATTTCGCCAGGGGCGTAAAACCAAAAATGTTGTATCATATTAATCAGTATTCAACTAGGGAGGAAGTTATGTGCATATGTGTATGTTCTTTTTTGTTCAGGTACTTTTTAAATTAATGTCTTTTTGATTGCGTTTGTTTTTTAATAATTTGGTGTTTTGTATTTTAATCTATTTCGATAAATCTTGTTTTTTAAAAAAGAAAAGACTTTGGAGAGTGTAATCATGGCTATATAAACCACTGAGAATTGCTTTCAAAAATATGTATTAAACTGGCTGAATGAAAATCAGCAACATGTATATATTTTTGTAAGATTTCAAATGATCTTATGCTTGGTAACTTTCTATGTATACCAATTTTAGTTTTGGTGCTAGATTCTCTGCTTCATTTTATGCTATTCTATCAGAAAAAATAACTTTTTACAGTTTTTATCTCCAAAGCCACAATATAACAAACAAGTATTTTCTTATTTGTATTATTTTGTTGTCTTAAAATATGAACTAATCCAAGGGTGAAACTGATCTCATCTGATGAAAAAGCAACAGCTATATGGAATTGGCAATGATAGTGAGTTTAACACCCCTATGAAAAAATAACACCTAACTACTCTAGGATCTTGGGAGCCTGGCATCAGGAACCTTGGTGGCGCCTGGTGGAGGTTGTAGAGGGGTCAGCAGTGCCTGCAAGAGGTTGCAAGGTCAGTGGCACTCATGGGAGGGTTGTGGAGGGTTGGCAGTGCCCAGGGGGTCAGAGAGGGTGGTGCCCATGAGGGGTGGCCTGTAGCAGTCACAGGAATAGTGACAGTGGCCATCAATGAAATTGAGTTTGATCCCTGTGTTAGACTATACTAGATTGCAGGTCTAGAGTTTTCATCCATTTAAAAATTAGTGATGTACAGTCCTAAACATAAATGAGTACAACCCAATAGATTTGTCAGAAAACCTTTACTTTATTTTCAGAATCAACATTTTCTATGGGACACTATTTGAAAATTTTACTGTCATAGTACAACATGTGTACAATGAGATTGACTGAGCCTCCCTTCATGCACACACCCCAACACATGCAAGCAACTCACAGTGAAGACATAGACAAGAATCCCTAGCCCAGTGAACCGACTAACAAGCACCCAGTCCTATTTCACCATGTAAACCCACACTGATCTCGCAAGTCAACCACACCACGTTGTTATAATATTATTTTTCATTTAGAAGTCTGACAATCTATGGATAAAAACTGTTCTTCAGCCTGTTTGTACAGCTACCTATAGTTCTATATCTCCTACCCGATGGTAGGAGTAAAGAAGGACTGACCAGGGTGTGAGTCATCCCTGAGGATGTTCCTCACTCTTCTAAGGCAACGGGCCCTAGCGATGTCATCTAGTAAAAAAGAGGTTAAAAAGATGGCCATGGTGGAGGAGCCCGCTTTGAGCTGCAGGTATCGGAGGAACATGGAAATGCAATTCGGGGCTACGGGGCTGGGGTAAGCTCGGTTCCGACCTCGGCACCAGTAAGGGGAACTTTCCCCCACCTGAGGAGGGCTTTTTGCCCTTTGGGAACATCAGGGAGGCAAAGAACTGGCTGGTTGATCCCCCGTGGCTTGGAGAGAGCAGTGGTGGTGGCACCATGTTATGGCGGCAGCGGTCGGCGCTGCCAATCCACCTGTGGTTTGGCGATGGAGTCTGCGGTGGTGGCGGCAGGCTGAGAGGCTGTGCTGCCAGGGAAGCGGGGGTCCCAGAACAGTTGACAGGGGACCCCCACAGACAGAGGCAGCACGGCTGGTGGCTGGTGGAGGTGGCACTTTAGGGCGGAGCTGTGGCTGGAGCTACTGATGATCACCCCTCTGCCAAGAAGAATGGCGATGTTGGAATGGCAGTGGAGGCAGCGGCCTCCTGTAGCCTGGTCTGCCAGTGACTCAGGGATGGACCCATGGAGGGGTATGGCAGCGATGGCCGCAATAGCCGCAATGGCGGAGGTGCAGCGCTGTTGAGGCGTCTGGTCGAAGCCCCGTGCGATGAGGTGGCAGTGACGGCGCCATGGACAATCTCGCCGTGGACTTGGTTAGCTCCGAAGTCTTCATTGCCAGGGACATGGCGACCCTCGCTCCAAGGTCTGTGGAGGGAGTTGTTGGCTGCCTTCTGAATGTTTGAACTCTGCTTGCCCCATCCAGACTTTTGGTTGTTATCTGTCTGTCCCTCCCTTTTTTGGGGGGGGGAACTAAGAGTGTCGGGGTCTGTTTGATCACCTGGTCATCCTGAATTGCTGGCATCGTTACCCCGTACCCTTTGCAGCTCTTATGCTTTTTTATATATTTTTATGTATACAGCGGTTCAACTCCGCATGCTGCGATATTTCCCCCTTTCACAGTCATGGCCCTCTATGCTATCAAGGGCCTATCTTTATGACGGGTGCTGGAACCCCGAGAGATGGTGCGCGGCCAAATATTAAAAAAATAGATTAAGGGGGATTTTAATCAAATTTTTAAGGGGTTTGTGTGGGTCCAATGGGGATTCCGGGAAAGGGGGGCATTTAGGGATAATGCCCGGCCTATCAGGGCATGGTATGGAGGAACTGAGGATCAATGGGGGGAGGAGAATGCAACATGACCTGGGTTGTCCAATTGGTACTGCAGGTGGGAGAGGTAACTATGGCGTAGGCAGGGGGCCGAATTTGGTGAGGGGCGTGTGCCCCCGCTATATACAAGCGGTGGTGCGCACCGACCCCCAGGGCTCTTCCTGTGACCTAGGCTGTACAAGCTCTTGGGACCCCGGTCTCGGCTGTTGTTATGCAATGCCAGGTCCATGGTAAATAAAGCCCCTCTCATTTGCGATCTGGCCCAAGAGGTGGGAGTGGACCTGGTGGGTATCATGGAGACCTGGTTGGGCCAAGAGAGGGGAGTTCCCTTCATTGAGATGTGTTCACCAGGCTTCCATGCGTTTCATCAACCACAGGCCCGGGGGAGGGGCAGGGGGGTGGCGGTTCTGGTAAAGGAAGGACTTGCTCCGAGGGAGGCCACTGTTCCTCAGATAGCCAACTGTGAGTCCCTATTTGTGAAGTGGAGCCTTGGGAGGCAGAGGGGCTTGCTGATCACATACCTGGCTTCCTGCCATGTGATGGCGGCCCTGCCCGAGCTGCTCAATGTTATCGCCGAGGTGGCAGTGGAGACTCCCAGACTTATTGTCATGGGAGACTTCAACCTGCCATCTGCTGGCGATATATCGGAGGTGGCTCGGGCGTTCATGGCTTCCATGATGGCCATGGACCTGACCCAGGTAATTCAAGGCCCCACACACACAGGGGAACACACGTTGGACTTGATTTTTATCTCTGGTCAGTGGTTAGATGATAAGCAGTTATATATATATCCCCTAATATAACCATCGAACCCATCATGGTCTGATCATTTTCTTCTTTGGCTTGAGCTTCTAACCACCACACCTTGCTGCAGGGAGGCGGAACAAGTTAAATGGTTCCGCCCCAGGCGCCTGATGGACCCAGAAAGATTCCAGACGAAGCTTGGGCCATTTCCTGAGGCCCTGTCTCATGGCTCGATTGAAGAGCTGGTGGCCATCTGGGATAGGGTGGCCGGCAGAGCTTTGAATCGGGTCATGCCTTTGCGTCCTCTGACCTGGTGCTGAACCACCCTGGCTCCTTGGTTCTCTGAGGAGTTGAGGGGGATGAAGCGCCGGAAAAGATGCCTAGAGAGCGGTTGGAGGGCCAGCCGCTCTGAATCTGATCGAACCCTGGCTAGATCTTACCTTAAGACCTACCTGGGAGTGATTAGAGTGGTGAAACGGAATCACTTCTCCATTCTGATCATGTCAGCAGATAACCGCCCAGCCTTCCTGTTTAGGGTGACCCACTCCCTTCTTCCGGGAGCACAAGAGGATCCTTTGCAGGGTCGTGCTGAGGATTTTGGATGTTATCTACATGACAAAATCGATCAGATTCGGAGGGGCTTGGACTCTGACTGGCTGGATTCAGGTGGGATGACTGAGGCAGGCCTTGAGATGGTTATCTGGGATGAGTTTGACCCTGTGACTCCCGAGGACATGAACAGGTTTCTGGGGCGCCTGAATGCAACCACATGTTTATTGGACCAGTGTCCAATAAATACTAATGCTATGCTATGCTATGCTATGCTATGCTATGCTATGCTATGCTATGCTATGCTATGCTATGCTATACTATGCTATGCTATGCTATACCATATATGTCAAGTCTTCTGCATTCACCATTATCAGAATCAAACAACGAGTCCACATGGAGAATAAGTTGTTTTTAATGGATTCTAAAGGTGCTATGAGTAGAACAAGAAAACTCTCTGGAATGTGAAATGCCAAAACTGAAGCATCTTGGGAGTTCATGCGCAGTTCATCCGATGGCCCATTTAGGATCCTCCCCTTGGTAGCCATCTCCTTGGCGACTAATTCATCGACTCCTCTGTGTGTCACATGGGCAGCTACATTAGATAAGAATTCCTAAATAGACAACTTTCCCTTTAGTTCCCCAGGTGGCCAAATCTCCCTCCAACTCCCAAGCATGGCAAATTCCTAATGAATAGAGGCCTCGTTCATTTCTAATCGTAACAGTGAGAATAAGGAATTTGACAGTACTGTACTGTACTGTACTGTACTGTACTGTACTGTACTACACTACACTACACTACACTACACTACACTTCTCACAAATGCGGTCATTGATTACAAATAAGATTTGTTAATTTGCACACACAAAAAATTATTTTTCCTAACAAATTTTTCAAGAGAATTTTGCAAAAATGAATACACCCCAATGAAAGTCTTAGGAACAAAGCTACATTTTAGATAACAAAATCCTAATTAACAAGAATTCAACTACAGGTGAGTCAAATGAGTCATTAACAGGTGTCCAGCAGAGAGTTGATTATAAAAGGGCGTTACTTAAGAAAGAAAAACCCCTTCTATTTCATGCTGTCAGCAATGGCACCACATGGAAGAGAAATGTCACAAGACCTGAGAAAGAAAATAATTTCTTTACACAAGAAAGGTGAAGGCTACCAGATCAGCAAAGATTTACTTATCACTCAGAATACTGTAGCAAAAGTTATACAAAAATTTAAGAAAGATGGAACTGCAACCAACTCAGAGACATCCAGGCTCTCCACATAAAGTAACATATCGACAGAGTGTCTTCTAATGAGAAGGGTTGAAGAAAATCGCCATGCAAGTTCACTACAGTTAGCTAAAGTAGAAAGTCAAACTGAGGTGACTGTTTCCTGTGACACAATACAGTGTACATCGCAGAGGAATGGCATGCATGGGTGTCGTCCACGAAGGAAGTTTCTCCGAAAGCCCATGCACAAAAAAAGCCCACCTAGAATTTGCCAGGGCCCATGCCGAAAAAGAAGAAGACTACTGAGACAGTGTACTCTGGAGTGATGAGATGAAGATAAATATTTTGGGACTGATAGCTTCAAAACTGTATGGCATTGCAAAGGTGAGGAGTACAAAAAAAAGGCATGGTGCCTACAATGAAACATGGTGGTGGCAGTGTCCTTCTGTGGGGCTGCATGAGTGCTGCTGGTGTTGAGGAGCTGCATTTCATTGATGGTATCAAGAACTTACAGATGTACTGCTCTATGTTGAAAGAGAAGATGCTACCATCACTCCCTATTCATGGTCATCATGCAGTTTTCAAACATGGCAATGATCCAAAACACTCATCTTAGACCACTGTTGCATTTCTGAACAAAACAGGGTCAAAGTGCTTCAGTGATCAAGTATTTCTTCTGATCTGAACGCAATTGAACACCTAGGGAGAATTTTGAAGAGACAGGTTGAGCATCACTCTCCATCCAGCATCCAGGCACTAAAAGAGGTCATTCTTGAAGAATGGGAAAAGGATAGATGTTGCAATATGTCACCAACTTATTCATTCCATTCCTAGAAGACTTGGTGCTGTTCTTACAAATCATGGAGGTCATACAACAAAACCAGTTTTTGTTGTGAGGTATATTCATTTTTGCATCAAATAATTTAAAACTGAAGATTTTATAATCTAAGTTATATTATTCACCTTACTTTCATGTAATGTGCTAAACAAATGTTCTATAAAACTTACTTTTGACACCATTTTGGAAATTGTTCTTGTGTTTATTAAGATATTGATTGAAATCTTACTTTTTCAAAGGGGTTGTACTCATTTATGCTGAACACTTTATTGTTCAAGTCAACAAGTGACGATGTGTGGGTTTTCTAAAAATCAATGCTATCTAAAACCAGTGACTTTTTCAACTATTAATATATCAATCAGACTCAGATTCCTCAGATTCTGATTGGAAAACTAAGTAAAGAAATTTTAAAAGCTTTTGTGCAATCTCACCATTATCCTTCAGTAATACATTAATATATTTGTCATAAAAATGATTAATACACTAGTATTTTAGGTCTCTTTAGATAAATATTTTTATTTGTGTTAAATCATGGAAGTAATTTAAGTTTAAGCATCTTTTATTGTTCTAAATAAATCTTTTATAGAACTTTATAACTTACCTATTACAGCTTTTTCTATTCTGCCCATTAATTACCTGGCCATCCTACTGGATATATGGTACATTTCTTTAATGTAATGTGCATTTTATATGAGCATATTCATTTTAAATGCTTAAAAATAACCTGCAGAAATTTAGGTATCTTGTTAATTACTTTTAATATTATTTTAAAGCCCAATTTTTAAAATCTTATTTTCTTTAAATTTAATTTGACTAAGCTAAATTCAGGTTGGTGAGCTTGGCTGATCATCTTCAAGGCCATGCATTTTCACCAGTCACCAGCAGGTGGGCTCAGGCAGTGATTAACTTTTAAGGAGGCCCTGGTTCATCCCCTCCTTAGAAACCCATCACTTTATCCCATTTGCTTAGACAATATTTGTCCTGTTTCCAATCTTCCCTTCCTAGGGAAGGTGATGAAAAAATTGGTTGTCTGAAAGCTTCAGAGAGTTCTTGCTAAAATAGATTGTCTGAACCCTTTTCAGTCAGGTTTCAGGCCAATTATGGGATGGAAATGGCTCTGGCCCTGCTTATTGATGATCTCTGGCGAGAGTGGGATGGGAGTAGTGCAACCATCCTCATTCTCGTTGACCTCTCAGCCTTCAGTATCATTGACCTTGGTATCTCTTTGGGTTAGCTATGGAGGCTGAGGCTGGATGGGACTGTTTTACATTGGTTCAGCTTCTTTCTTCAAGGCTGGTTCAAATCAATGTTAATAGGGAATGAAAGATCCAGCACATGGCCACTATTTTGTAGCATGGTACGCGACTCAGTATTCTCTCAACTCTTCTTTAACATTTACAGGTTTACGCCACTGGGTGGGATCATCTGTCACCATGGGTTGAAGTATCTGCAATACACAGATGATACTCAGAAACTCAGGTCCACTCCTGGTGACCCAAGTCATTTAAGAGTATTCATTTAGTCCAAAGGAGTCTAGATCTATTATTATATATTTTCTGTATTTCTTAATATTTTTCTTCCCTTTCATAGCATCCAGCCATTTTTTTCTTATTTTGGGAAGGTTTTTTTTGGAATTTCTTTTTCCCGTTAGGGCATCTTTCTTTTTTAATTCATCAGAAGAAGAAATTAAGACTTTGCTCATCCAGATTTCCACAAGTTGCTGGCAATCAACTATTCTGCAGCTATGCCATGGCTCCACTTTTTTCAGTTGTCTGTGACAGGCAGCACACAGGCAGTCTTTCTCTCACTGGTCTGAAGAGCTCCTCAGCTCATCCAGACCGACCGCCATCTGGTCAAGACTTCTGAGGTGCCTCTTCCTCTTTGTCACCTCCATGGGGCAACCTTCGGACCCCTTAGGGTCCCCAAACAAGACAAAATCGGACTTGGAAGCTGGAGCTCCAGTTTCTTCAGCCTGTATCATTCCAATGCAAACCGGAAGTCTCCTTTTGTATTCTTGTATGACAAATCAAATCCATTAACTAGACCAGCTACTTCCAATATTATCATTCTGCTATTGGAGATTTTAACCATTCTGCTATCCACCAAAAAACAACTTACAGCATGGTTTCCAGCGGACGGCACGGTGGTGAGGCAGCAGGTTTAGACTGCTCCCGGACCGAACTGCCTGATGTCTGGTGGACCGAGATTTCTCAAGGTCCTAGGCTTCCCCAAAGAGGAAGCTGAGGAGAGGTGGTGTTCAGGGGTCCCAGGTGAGGTAGCAGCTGCCCTGGAATCAAAGAAGAAACCCTTCTAAAGATCCATCAAGACAGCTGTGTCAGCTGCAGAAGCAGCCGCAGCATATAGCCGCAGACAAGCTGGGGAGTGAAGCAGAGGCTTGCTTTTTCAAGCCACAAAAAGCATCTCATCAGAGAAACAGCTACCTGGTGAGCTGTTTAAAATCTTACATCCAAAAGACTCTTTTACATGGTTGAAAGAAAGAGTGAGAGATAAATTTTTTTCTCGGAAAGATGGGGGGAAATGGCTGAAAGTGAAAGGACTGAAACTGTGACTGAAATATTTTAACGGAATTTAAAGTTCTAGAGAGAAGAACTTTGACTGGTTGGATATAGATAAATTCTATGAAAAGATCTTTCCATATCCTGACTTTGGGGAAAGGGAAGATTCTTAACTAAAAGCCTAATAAACTTTTGTTATTGCCAGTGTATTTTAAACTTTAAATTATAAGAGACTGTAAGAGACATCTGGTGGTGAGAATAAGAAATGTGGCCTTGAAAACACCTGTGGTTTGTTTTGAGAAGGAAAAAAATATTTGGACTTTTGAAAGCAAGAAAATGAAACTGTAACTTGAGTAAGCCTTCAGCAGGGGGAATCTATTCCAATGACAGCTGAACCTACAAACCAAGCAATGTAACAGGCAATACAGAAAATGTTTAAAGAGCAAAAATTTTAAAAATTAAATAAAAAATTGGATGAACATAAGGAGTAAATTGTTTCAAAATCAGAAAGAAATTGTTTAAGTTAAAGAAAAGATTAGTGGCCATGATAAAAAATTACAGAAATTGGAAGAAGAAAATCAAGAGATGTTTGCTGATTTGGCCACATTAGAATTAGAAAAAGCAAATTACTACCCTGTTTCCTCAAAAGTAAGACATCCTCCAAAAATAAGACGTACTTACAGTTTTGCCTCTCACTGAAATATAAGGCATCCCCCAAAAATAAGATCTCTCCAATAATAAGGCCTCGGACTTCCGATTCTGGACGGCCTCAATGGAAAAATAAGACATCTCCTGAAAATAAGACCTAGGGCATCTTTGGGTGTAAAAAATTAATATAAGACAGTGTCTTATTTTCGGGGAAACACGGTATGTGAGACTGCAGAATGTCCCTGAGGAGATGGTGAACTGAAAAGGATGATGAACTGAAAAGGAAGGTGGGAAGGATTTTGGCTAAAGTTTCGACTGTCACAGATGGTGAGATGTATAAGGAGATTGATGAGGTCTACAGAATGAATACTGCCTATGCAAGAAGACACAGCCTTCCAAAAGAAATACTTGTGAGATTTATGAGAA
This sequence comes from Pareas carinatus, assembly GCA_032468095.1. Classification (NCBI taxonomy): domain Eukaryota; kingdom Metazoa; phylum Chordata; class Lepidosauria; order Squamata; family Pareidae; genus Pareas; species Pareas carinatus. The sequence goes on along the minus strand of JANHFO010040263.1, from coordinate 1,346 downwards.
AAATCACCAGATGGGAATTACTAAATAGAGCACGAAATACAGAAATCACAACTGGCAACAAGATTGTAGTACTGAATCAAATACCCCAAAGGATTAGAGATAATCGAAGACAATATCAATTCCTTGACAACACAACTGATAAAATAGATATAAGATTCAGATGGCTCGTTCCAGAGGGAATTCTCTTCTACTGGGATGAGACCAGATTCTACCTGAATTCAGTCATGAAAGCAAAATATTTCCTGAAACGACATGCAGCTTTTTTTTGACAAGCAAGCTCCTACCCAACAAACTGAGGTCAGTTGAACAAGAAGGATTTCAGGAACAACCACAGGCACAAGCTGAGATGTAACTACTAGACTTAAGTGATCTGCTTGAAAAGGAAGAACTTGTGCAACTCGGATTTCAACATAGAGAACCAGTGGAAACTAGACAGTTAAGACAGAAGAATAAATAAACATGGCAGGACAAAATGGACTGAATTCACAAAAGAAAAGAAACATAACATTTAAAAAATTATTGAGATTAAATATGGACACAATTTGTTTGCAAGAAACACACATTAAAGAACAACATCATAACCTGATGGTTTACCAGTAGAGGTTTATAAGACATTTCAAATAAATACACCATTGAAGGATTTCAATAATGAATTGTTGATGAAATATAAAATACCAAAAATGTGGCTGGAATACAATATTGTATTGATTCTGAAGGAAGAGATGGATGTGAGACACAAATTAAGAACTATCATTCAATTTCCCTATTAAATGTGAATTACAAAATATTTGCTTCAATAATGGCTGAGAGACTGAAGTTAATCTTAGGGAATTTTATACATGAAGATCAAAATAGGTTCTTACCAAAGAGGCAAATTACAAATAACTTGAGGACAATATTGGATGTTTTGGAATATTATGAACTGCATCCAGGGAACCAACTAGCTTCGGTCTTCCTGGATGCACAAAAGGCCTTTGACAATCTCTCTTGGCAGTTTTTGTTTCAGGAACTGGAAGTGATGAATTTTGGACGAGATTTTATAAATATGATTAAAACAATTTATTCTCAACAATCTGCAAAAATAATTAATGGAGAATTAAAGGAAAGTTTTGTGATAAAGAGGGGGACAAGACAAGGTTGTCCAATCTCCCCTTTACTATTTATTCTGACATTAGAAATTCTGAACAGAAATGTCAGAAATGACAGGAAATTAAAGGAGTGAGACCAAACTTAAAAGTTACAAGCATTTGCAGATGACTTGGTATTTATTTTGGAAGAACCAACAATTATGATACCTAGACTGACATAGAGAATAGAAGAATATGGGGAGGTAGGACTTAAAATTA
>JANHFO010040141.1:0-11043 GCA_032468095.1 Pareas carinatus | reverse complement strand
AGTCCCACTAGCTCAAGGTTGACTCAGCCTTCCGTCCTTCCGAGGTCGGTCAAATGAGGACCCAGATTGTTGGGGGGGCAACAGGCTGATTTCTGTAAACCGCTTAGAGAGGGCTATAAAGCACTGTGAAGCGGTATAGAAGTCTTAACTGCTACTGCTATTTTATGGTACGGAAAAAAATAAGATCCATAACTATTTTCAAAATCACTATGTAAGAAATACATTCTATTTGGTATGGGAAAAGGTAAAACAAAAGGTATATAGAAAAATTCCAGTGTAGCTTTCAACAACGGAAGCATTTATACATCCACATTTGGTGGATATGGCAAAAAAATTGGACATAGAAAGACATTTTAGATTCAGAAGGGAATATGAAATCTAGACAGGAAATGGAACATCAGGGTATGAAGCTTACATGGTAGTGATATTTGCAAATGAAAGCAAGATATGAAAAAGATGTTTAAAAAATGAATTTGAAAAAGACTTAACCGAATTGGATGAGTTATTGTTAAAAAATGATGAGAAATTAATTTTAAAAATGCGTAATTTTCTTTGGAGTAGAAATGGAGAAAGGGTTAAGTTACAATCAACAACAAGGAAGTCATTGACAAAAATAGGGGTGTTTTTTTCCCATCAGCGTTCCCACAAGTGGTTACACCTTAACCAGAACTTTTGTTCAACCTGACTGTGTGCCTTGTTTAACCCTTACAACGGAAGCACCATGCAAATCAATCCAATTTCCCTTTAGAGGATGCAAAAGGGAAGGTGTACAGCAGGGGTCTCCAAACACGACAACTTTAAGACTTGTGGACTTCAACTCCCAGAATTCCTCAGTCAGCATGCTGTCTTGAGGACTACCTGTATATGGGAATGGAGAACTGGTATACATCCTCAGACAGTTAAGAGCTTTTGTGCATTAAGAGCCTATTGCATTGATGGCGAACCCATGGCACAGGTGCCGCAGTGGGCACACAGAGCCCTGTCTGCTGGGACTCGACCCAAGTCGGCCCAGCATCGCCTCAGAGCTGAGCATGCTCAGAAAGTGAATAGCAGCACCAGGCGATGACATCACGGGGCCATGCGCATGCTCAGAAACAGAGTAGTGGTGCCGGGTGATGATGTCATGGGCCCATGCGCATGCTCAGAGAGTAGCGGTGCCAGGCAATGACATCACGAGCCGTGACTCGTGTGGGCACTCGGTGTCCAAAAAGTTAGCCATCACTGGCCTATTGTCTCTCTGAATTGACAAGAACATGGTCGTCCTTGTGGTGCCCACTCCCCCACTCTCCTGAAATGGAAGTCTTTGTTCCCCTAAAACCCTCTGCCTCAGTTTCTCTCCCCAATCAAGCCTTCAATTCTGGCTCAGTTTGATTGTCATCTATTTATCTATTATTTTTAATTTAAACAACATCTATGGTCGCCCGTGACTCTGGGAGATGCACAGGGGTTTAAAACAACACTTTAAACCAGAATCATAATGCTCGATGTCATCATTGCAACTCATAAAACATTATGCCCATCATGAGAAAGGAATGACTCATCATTGTACGATGGTTGAGGTTTCTTGTGATCATGTTTATTCATTTCTTTTGTTCCTTTTTTCGATTTAAATTCTTGGTAACCCGCCTGGAGTCTTGTTGACTTGGGCAGGCTAGGAAAAACCACACACACACACAAATGTGAGTACACACATGCCTGCATCTATTTTTCCACATGAAGTTTGTAAGTGTATGTACATCCATTTGGAGGAAAAGATTGTCCCTCTGGCCATGCACTTACTGTATGCGCATATGCTTCTTTTCATTCTGGCAGTTGGGCCCTCGAGGGCTCAACCTGGTATTCAATGTTCTTTGGGGCCCCAATGACTCCATTTCTGAGGTTTTTAAGTCAAAGAGTTTACCTATACTGAATTTCAACTTTCTAGTACAGGTACTCTTAGACATACAAGCAGTTATTTGGTGAACATTCAAAGTTACGACACTGAAAAGAAGTGACTTATGACTGTTTTTCACACTAATGAGCATTGCAGCATCCCCATGGACATGTGATCAAAAATTCAGACATATATATGTATATTTCTCCAAAATAAGACCGAGTCTTACATTAATTTTTGCTCCAAAAGACACATTAGGGCTTATCTTCCGGTTAGGTTTTATTTTGGGGGAAATATGGTACTCAAGGCGTCTGTCTTTGATGATGGTCTTAATTGGGTCTTATTTGGGGGGGGTAGGGCTTATATTACGAGCATCCTGAAAAATCACGCTAGGGCTTATTTTCCAGCTAGGTCTTATTTTCGGGGAAACGGTATATATGACTGTCTGGTGTATCACTGTATCTTATGATTGTAATCACAGTTTGTTTATTGTATGTATATAGGTATAGAGTATGTAAACTGGAGACAAATTCCTTGTGTGTCCAGACACACTGGGCCAATGAATTCTGATTCTGATTGGCTTTGATGTTTTGGCTCATTAGCTAACAAAAAAAACAAACCATCCCAAGTCTACAGACAGAACAATTGTGGAATATGCTAACATGAGAGTCCATCAAGCGAGGGACACTCCATTCTGGATACTCCTGTTTCTCTTCCCACATCCTCCTTGTCCATCAGTATCCTATTCTGATTGAGGATCTTCCATACCCCTCAGGCTGTTTTCAAGATCTCTTCTCCTTCCTAGTTTTGTCCTTATAATTCACAAAGAATGTATCTTATGACAGGGTGAATGTATTTTATGACATGGAGAATGTGTTTAATAACACGATGAGTGTATTTTATGATTATAATTATAATTTATCATTTGTAGCTTATATGTACACTGAGAGCTTATGCACCAGAGACAGATTCCTTGTGTGTCCAATCACACTTGGCCAATAAAGAATTCTATTCTATTCTGGTCTGTTCCATTCCATTCTATTCTTTATCATTTTGATCTCAGAAAACCTCAGAAAACCAGCTACAAGGTCAATTCTTTTTTTCCCCCAAAGTCACACCCTGCAAATAAACTCCCCCTCGCTTCTTTCTTTTTTTGGATGGCTGGCTGGCAATCCTAGATAAATCCAGCAGAGGTCAAACATGGCAAACAATATTAGCCTGCCTTCTCTAATCGGCTTAAGACCTTGAGTCCTTCTGCGCCAATATCTCCTCCCCAAAGAACAACATCCCGGGGATGGCTGGCTAAATGTTTTGCAGCAAAAACAAAAAGGGAGCCATTGTGGAGCCTCAGTGAAGGTGCTGGGAGTAGTGAAGAAGACACAACATGGACTTTGTAGTACCAACAACATGGACTCTGTGGAGAGTTGGGTTCTGTTCCCCCATAGCCAAGGAAGCCTCCCCCCAGAGGACATCAAGACTACCCCCCTCTCTCCACTTCAGAATCAAGGTGGCTTAATGATGAAGGTGCTGGACTAGGTGTTGGGAGAGCTGGTTCAAGCCCCCCTCCCCAGTCCCAGAAGCTCATTGGCTGATTTTGGGGGCAGTCCCTCCCTTTCAGCTCAAGAGCCAATCAGGTGTAGCAGAGAAGGGGCTGGAGGTCCATCTTAGATATAGAAGCACATTGGGTGACTCTCTCTCACCCCAAAGAGTCAATCAAGTGTAGTGGTAAAAGTACTAGACTAGGAATGGGGAACCTTAGGTTCTAGCCCCACCAACCATGAATGCTCATTGGCTGGCTTTGAGTCAGTCCCTCCCTCTGAAGCTAAGAACCAATCAATGGAGAAGAGACTAGACTAGGAATAGGAATAACCAGGTTCTAGTCCTCTGCCGCCGCCACCCCCAGCCTCAGAAGCTCATTGGCTAATTTTGGGGAAGTCCCTCCCTCTCAGCCCAAATAGCCAATCAGCTGTAGTGGAGAAAGGGCTGAGTTAGGAGTGGGGAGATACAGGTTATGATCCGCCCCCTCGTCCATGGAAGCCATTTGGGGGACCTGGGATCAGCCCCTCCCTCTTGACTTAATTTACCTCAGAATGAATAAATTAAGGAGTCCCCTGAAAATTGCGTTTTGCTCCTAGAGAAAGGGCAGAATATAAGTCTGACAGATACATGAATAATAAACAGAGGTTCTTTAGAGCTTATGAAATTCACTATTGCATATATGATTACAACATACACAACAAAAGACCAGAAAATTCAGTTTTGTTTTCCCTGTAACTCCTGACCCCAAACCAGCCTGTTTTCTCCAACTAAAGATGGAGAGATGTTTCCTTAATAACAGCAAGAAGTTTTAGTGTTTTTTTTAAAAAGTGTGTTGTCTAGTAACAGGCCTGCTAAAGCCCCTAGTCTGGGGTTGAAAGGCAAAAAGGGAGTAGTTTACAGGTGCCTCATGAAAAAAAAAGTCAGATATTTCCTTATCTTAATCCCACATGGGAGGTTAATTTTGAGTCCAAAGGACAACAAAATATTGAAACCAAAACTGAAAATTGGTTTCATTTGATTCAATTAATCAAAGACTATGCATTTGGTCCAGACGCACTGGATAATTTTCCGCTAAAGTCATCTTAAAAATTATAATTCAACTGCAGATTTTACAGACAGGGTTAAATCACAGCCCTGCCACTGAGGCCCCATCTCTTTAAAGTGGTTTTTATTAAATAATTTCACCAATTACTTCCTTTTCTCTTCCTGCAAAAGGTGCAGGCAGCTGTTATGATTTGTTAAATCTGATTTAGGTCATAACATGATGTATGAACCTAGTAATCATGGCAGTGTTTTTCAACCTTGGCAACTTTTAAGATGCGTGGACTTCAACTCCCAGAATTCTCCAGACAGCATGGCTGTCTGGGGAATTCTGGGAGTTGAAGTCCGCATGGCTGTCTGGGGAATTCTGGGAGTTGAAGTCCGCATGGCTGTCTGGGGAATTCTGGGAGTTGAAGTTAAAAGTCACCAAGGTTGAAAAACAGGGTGCTTATTCAACCAACTACGGCTGAGGCTTAATATGAAGCTTTGAAGAAATGGGAAGAGCAAGACTGCACCCCCAAATACTATGGATGTTGACTTTGATCAGTCACATCCTCTTAAGTCAGCCTACCTCGCAGGATCGTTGTTGCATGCAGGAAATGGAATGAGTTTCCACGTTAAGACCCAGAGTTACCAATTCCACCCTTTCTGTTTTAATGTCAGTTTGCCGCTCTATTTGCTAGATAATCCCCAACCGCATTCAGGTTATCTCTGGCTCCTTAAGGCAGGTTTCTTAACAACACACACACACAAAACGGGGAACTGGAAATTCAAATATGCAAAGAAAAGAAAACAGGGAAACAAAAGCAGTGGTTGCTACAGCCGCTCTCCTCTCTTCCTCCAACCCTCCCCAAAATTAAATTAAGGAAGACGCTCAATGGGGAGGGGGGGCACGGAGGGCACACCCATCCGAGCAGTGTCTGTTTATCTCAAGCATGTGTGTGGGAAAAAACAAGTTTAAGTAAGAACATAGGTATATAAGCATATACGGTAGGTATAAACATACGCGTAACAAACGAGCACGAACAAACGGGAACGGCAGGACGCGGTTCCCACTCGAGGATCGCTCGTGTAACCCAATCCCGAGGCACCTGCGAGCGGCCGGCCGCTCTCCCGAGCCAGATCCCCCCCGCACCTGCGCGGGTCTGGACCCAAAGATCCTGCTCCGTATTCCTGGATCTCCCCCTCCCAGAGACGCGCTGGCGGGCAGACCCCGCAAAAGCAAAGGCCGCCCTTCAGAGGCGCAGCGGGAACCGCGCAAATGGGAAGAGGAGCCCCCGGGAGCCTTGCGCGCTCGTCCCACCTCGCGGTCCGCGGACCTCGGCCAGAATGGGGGGGGGGAGAGAGCGAGCGAGCGAGAGTGCGTGTGTGTGTGTGTGCTGGCTTTGCAGGATCGGACCTCGGGGGTGTGTGGGGGGATAGCCGATCGCTGGCCCTTTCCTCGCTCTTCCGACCGTCGCTCCTGCAAGGGGAGCGGGGAGCGGCCGCGCCCTATCCAGGCATGCGCCCAAGGGCGCGCAGCAGCCTCCGGAGAGGGGGAAACTTTCGGCGAAAAGAGCCGGGAGGGGAAAGGGGGAGTCCTCCCCGCCCCCGCGAAGCACTCACCGTCCGGAGGCAGAAGACGCGTCGGGGAGAGAGAGAGAGAGAGAGAGAGAGAGCGTCGAGCCCCTCCGCCCGGCGGGGCGAACTTTCTCCTCCCCGGCGGCCGCGCAGGTGAGCCTCTCGCCCAGGTATGCGGTGGAGCCTGGCGGCCGCCTCCGCTTTAACCCTTCCGGGTCCGGCCCAGAAGGAAGGCAGCGGGGAGGGCGCCGCGGGTGTGGGTGGCAGCGCGGCACCTTTGCCCCGGGCTCTCCTGCAGGGCGGCGGCAAGGGCATGGGCTCTGGCTGCCGCTCTCGTCATTATTATTATTATACATCGGCGGTCTACAGTTAGATGAATGGAATGGACTGGAATAGAACAGAACAGAACAGAACAGAACAGAATAGAGAATAAGGAGAATAGAAAACAGAATAGAATAGATTATAGAATAGAATCGAATATATTAGAATAAAGAATACAGAGAATAGAGTAGAATAGAATAGACTGTAGAATAGAATAGACTGTAGAATAGAATAACCAATAGAATATACAATATACAATAGAATAGAATAGAATAAAGAGAATAGAATAGAATAGAGATATGAAGAATAGAATAAAGAGAATAGAGTAGAATAGAATGGACATTTAACAACCGTTGCATCACCCCCATGGTCACGTGATTTATATTTGGATGTTTGACAGTTGACTCACATTTATGACGGTTGCAGTGTCCCCGGGTCATGTGATCCCCTCTGGCAGCCGTCCGACAAGCAGAGTCGATGAGGAAACGGGATTTGCTTAACAATGGTGTTACTAATTTAGCAATGATTCACTTAACAACTATGGCAAGAAAAGTTGCGGCAAAACACTTCACCAATTTCTCACTTAGCAACATAAATTTTGGGCTCAGCTGTGGTCATTAGTTGAGGACTACCTCTAATTCAAATCCTGATCAAGGATCTAAGAATTATTAAGGTACCGTCCAACAATATAGGTAGTTTCAAATATATCCATAGCCCCTTGTCAGTATTTCATTAAAGGGCCAAAGCACTATTGTACCAGGAGATGGTTAGCTCTTAAATTAATATCTTTGGAGCAGTGTTTCTTTAATGATGCTTTTTATTATTTATAATTTCATGTGTGGCTTTTGGACTTTATACTATCTAGAGTTCATTAGGAGCAAGGCAGGAAATAAATAAAATAAAATAAAATAATGAAGTGAAATGAAATGAAGTGAAATGAATTGCTACAAAACTCCCCTCCATTGAAGAGCTGTACACTGAATGATCTGAAAAGAGAGCGAGGAAAATAATTAGGGATCCCTCACACCCTGGACATAATCTGCTCGAACTTCTCCCCTCTGGGCGATGCTACAGAGCATTGCAAACAACCAAAACAACCAGACACAAGGACAGTTTCTTCCCTCATGTCATCAACCTGCTAAACAGCTGATTCACAGGACAGTGTTAGTGCGGAGGGTGTCAATTGTGACAGGATGAAATGGGTTTTTGTTCGCACTTTATAACACGACATGAAGACTGTTACATACTTTTAAGACTATGAATGTATCTTATGCTTATATACACGATTGATTATGCCTATATATGCCTATATATACAAATGATCGTGATTATGCTTATATATTCAAATCGAATATGAATGTATCTTGATTGTATTCTGAATGTTGTGTACGTATGTAGGTGTTGAGCACACTCACTGAAGACAAATCCCTTGGGCGTCCTGACACACATGGCGAAATAGATTCTGAATCTGATTCTGATTCCGATATGAAAATACTACCAGCCTCATTTGAAGGTTTGGTTAGCAAGCACTTCTAATTAATTTAATTTAATTTAATTTATTTAAATTTATATACCGCCCTCCTCCCGAAGGACTCGGGGTGGTGAACAGCCATTAAAAATACAACATATACAAAAGTTAAAAAGCAAGTAAAATAAAATATTAACGGGGCCGATGCAAATTTTAAAACTATTAAAATTTAAAATGCAGATATTGTTGCAATTATTTCATTAATTTTATTGGAGAGAGGAATGTTTTAACGGAGAACTTTGAGGCAATGATATAGTAATAATGCTTTAAAAAGAAAGCCTACAAAGCAGGCACATAACTGGCAATCAAAGGAACACTTTGCTGAACAGATGAAAATACAGATAGTCCTCAACTGACGGCCACAATTGAGCCCAAAATTGTTGCTAAGTGACACATTTGTTTTGCTCTATTTTACAACATTTCTTGCCACCGTTGTTCAGTGAATCACTGAAACCGTTAAGTTAGCAACACGGTTGTTACATGAATCTGACTTTCCCGTTGAACTTTGCTTGTCATGAGGTGGCAAAAAGGGGATCACATGGCAAAAAGAGGGGCACGGCAACAGTCATAAATCTGAGTCAATTGCCAAGCATTGGAATTTTGATCAGGGGACCACGGGGATGCTGCCATTGTCATAAGTGTGAAAAAACGGTCAGAAGTGGTGCAATTGTAATGTACGATCGTGCCTAGTGTCTTGATTTTTTTTAAAAAAAATTCTCTATGATAGGGAATTCAACTCTGCAGATAAACCAGCAACATCACAAGCTTGGGGGAATTCTGGGAGTTGAAGTCCAAACATCTTAAAGCTGCCATGGTTGAGGAACCCTGGTCCACAGAATCGCAGGTTTATGAGCAAACCAGGTTGAAAAAGAGGGGATTTCTCCCCAAGCTAGACCCAAAGGCTGTAAATACAGACCCAGAAGAATCTCACCACCTGAAAATTCCTCAGGAGAGTCACTTTCGTGTATCCCGAGCAATGAAGGATATTCTCCACTATTGCAAATATAGGATATCTGTGATCATACCATTCACAAGTGAGGTTCCCCTGAAGGAAATGATGCTAGAATAAGAATCTTAAAATCTAAATCCAGTGGTGATCGGGATCCTGTGCTTAAGAGCAAATTGGGAAGAGACTGAACGGATGTACCTTGGAGAGCTTCCAAAGAGGATGAAGTTATCCACAAGGGCTACTAATCGTTAACTCTTTGAATTGTATATACTCTTCCTTTGTGTCTTTTGTATCTCTCACAAGAAGCAGTTCTTCCAGTCTTGTGTTTATAAGAAACCATAAACCAGTTACAGTAAAATCTCGAATTGTGAGTATAATTGGTTCCAGAACCATGCTTGTAATCCAAAGCGCTCGTATATCAAAGCGAATTTCCCCATAAGAAATAATGGAAACTTAGCTGATTTGTTCCACAACCCTCCTCGCTCTCCCTTCCGTTCTTCCCTCTTCTTCCCCTTCCTTCCACTGTATCTCACAATTTGTGCCAGTCAGCTGGGGCTCTGGGGGCTTCCCCCTGTGCCCAACAGCTGGTTTGGAACTTTAGAAACAAAATAACATGGCCCCTAAAACAAGAAAACCTCAACCACAATAGAGAGCAAATGACCTGCACTCTAGGCGCTGGAGAATAAAGAAACACATTTTTTCCTTCACTCTAAGCTGAGAAAGGGAATGCTTCCAAAGCTACAAGGTTGCAAAGGACTTATTAACACAGATAAAGGAGCAGATTCATTTTGAAGCAAATGTTGGCAATAATCCAAAATTGAACAGATTGAGCCAGGAAGTGAAACAAAAACCTAAAGATAATTAAAAGTTGCATCCTCCCTACCCCATTCTTTCCAGCAGCTGGCTCAGATCTTTTCAATTCTACCACCAGTGATCTCTTGTCATCTCCTGGCTTGGGAAGAAAATCCTGAAAACACTTAAAACAAGCTGATTTGGCTGTTGGGTGCCCTCAGCTGAGCTCTGCTACACTCGTAATACAAGACATTGCTCATTTATCAAGTTAAAATTTATTTCAAATGTTTGCTCATCTTGCAAAAAACTCGCAGACCAGGTTACTCGCAATCCAAGGTTTTTACTTTACGCTTTGCTTGTGAACTTCCCAGTTGGATCTGAATGCTGAATGGTGTGGTTTGGGGGTGTCTGATCACATGTCCTCATGAGCAGATCTGCTTCAATGTCCTCTTTATATCATCCGAGGCATGCTTCAGATTTAATCCCTGCTGCCCTGCCTCAACCTAAGGACTTTGTGGGAATAAAATTCTGAACGGATTGGCCAGAGTTTTAACATGATTCCTGAAATTATCTTGAACCTGAGAAATTGATCCAAACAGGAAGTGCGCTTTAAAATGTGAAGCAGAATTTTTCAACGTTGGCGATTTTAAGACCCGTGGACTTCAATTCCCAGAATTCCCCAGCCAGCCATGCTGGTTGAGGAATTCTGGGAGTTGAAGTCCACGGGTCTTAAAAGTAGCCAAGACCGTAAAACACTGAAATGCAACAGAAACATGACTAGCCAACAATTGCTGATTTTTTTTACTTCTACCTCTTGTTATCTCTCCCAAACATTCCCACCAGCGCAAACCTTCTTGAAAACCCTCCCGAACTGTCCGAACAACCAATTCCGTTTCTGCCCAGAGAATGCATGGATGCAAAGATACGCCTCTCCCCTCCGTAAACAACCCTCTCCCCAGCGCCCACAGAAAGACAGATTAGTCATTAGCAGATTAAGGAACGGCTGTAATTAGAGGCACAGCAAAGTATACAGATTCATGTGTTCACAGCCCCAAGGTTGCCATTTTCCTCCTAGGTCTGTCTGTCGTTCCTCCCCCTCTTTTCCCCCCTTTTTCGCCGATGTACACTTTTCTCCCATCAAACATTTCCTCTTAGATGCATAAATGCCTCTTTTCCCTTCCTTCCCTCCCTCCTCCCGCTTCCCACCCCCAATAAATAGCTGAGGATATCTTGATTTTAATTGGGGGGGGTACTGATGCCCCCACGTGTTAAGACTAATCGTGCAATTCTCGACACGTCTGCTTGGAAATCAGCCTTTTTGCGTTCCCAGGAGGCTTTCCTTCCGATAGCTGCACATCCAAAATTGCAATCTAAAGCAGAGGTCTCCAACCTTGGTCCCTTTAAGGCTTGTGGACTTCGACTCCCAGCATAGTTGGCTGG
>JANHFO010039969.1:0-11052 GCA_032468095.1 Pareas carinatus | reverse complement strand
ACCAGACCGTTGGAGCCTCATCTCTCCTGGCCCCGACGTTATGGAGGCTGCTTCCCGGCGGCCATTTTCCCGAGGATAATGATAAGATTGTTGTTGCTAAATTTTCTTGAGTTATATCCGAATGATTTGTGCAGCTGCTTTCAGATGACAAATGTTAGAAAATTATTCCTTGATTGACAATATACAGTAGCTGCATTATCCTAAGTCGATAAGAACTTGTCAGTGTCGCAACTTCTGTCTGTAAAATTGTTCCCAGGTCACAGCCTCTAAGGACGGGAACAACTGCTTTTGCATTGAGCTCCAGTAAGCTCTGTTGGGTTTTTTGTATGTACAGGGCAGAGTGACTAGTTTCTTTTACTGCCATCTGCATTTCTTATTATACAGCATGGTCCATCAGAATGTATAAAAAGTTGATCTTTTCATTCAAGCTAGCATGTAGAAGGAGAACAGGAGATGCTGCAGAGTGTAATGATGAAATAGTGTGTGAAAAGTTAGCTTTATTACCTTGATTCATGTATCAAACATGCATATTATAAGAAATAGAACTCAGGATAAACTTAAATTCAGCCTACCAACTCAGCCTATCTGGTTCACAGAGTTTGCAATGCCAGTCTTCTACATTTTATCCTTTACAAGCAGGGCGTACAGCTTTACAAAAACACACATCAAGTGACCTTGACCTCCTGCATAAGAAACCAATGAATTCTGTAAGGACATAGGGATTTTGAGAAGGAGTGGAGTCTCCTAAAGATCTATCCTCTGCCATCCTATCTGGTGAGAGGGATGGATCTACATCCTGGATCGACTCCAGTTTCTCCCTGCTTGAGTCCATTGCTTGTGTATCGTTACTATTTGTTTCAAGGGAACAAGATCTGTAAACATTACATTTTTTAATATGGGTTATGATGCAAAACAAATTGAAACATGTTCAAAAAAGGGCGTCAGTGAATGTTTTGAATGAAGTTAAATAGGTGGGTTGTAGACCTTGTATCATATTGTGCAAGCCCTAAAGCTGGTTGCTGTTTCTGGCTTTTCTTGTTTCAGTTGATTCCCAAAGGAAAGGTTTCACTGCAGATTTTTGCTTCTATATCTATGGTTGCACCCCCACATTCTGGCAGGAAATTATACATTTTATCCCAATATTAACAGTGGAAATAGAAACGATTTCTCCTTAGACACATTCAATTCTCAAGGCCTTTGAGAGTCTTTTTCTTGGCCCAAGTTCAGTCAGAAAACGGTGATTCCAAGACTCTTTTAAGTGTGGAAATATAAACAAAAAATCTCTAGTAGCCATTCTCATCCTTGGAATTCTGAAAAAAGAGAAAGAAAACAAGCTCCCCAAATTAAGCCTCTTCCATTGTTTGTGATCCATGCATTACTAGCTGGTTTTTTTTTGCCACACACGGAAACCTGGCAGCTGCTCCTCTCGTATTGCCTGCTGTACCTTACAGTACTAACAAGGGTATAAAATACCACTGAAGGGAATGAGATAGAAAACTAGGACATTTTTTTTGGCCAAAGAAACTGACATGAAATGAGAAAGTAGATTTTGTCTCTGTTGAACTACTGCAGTGTTTCTCAACTTCGTACTCAACCTGTGTGGATTTCAGCTCCCAGAATTCCTCTGCCATCTTAAGAAGTACACACATCTTAAAGTTGCCACAGCCTGGAAACACTGGTCAAGAATGTTGGCTTCTATGTATGGTTGTTTATTGTTTGAATGAGATTTAGCCTTTGGTCAGGCTAATGAACTGATGAAATTAGAGATAATGTGGAGCGACATTGAGAGCAGCATTTTCCAGCCATAGTGTTCCTGTTTTAGCCAAATGGAACACAGCACGAATGTTCACTAATACATGAAAATATTTCCCAAGGTACCGCTAATGGGGAGAGGCCCATTGGACAAGATGGTTAGATGTGTTAATTATTTCTTTCCTGACAGGATTGGTGTAACTGCTGATGAAACGCCTGTTTTCTGTCATAGTTGAGAAAAAAAGTCATTTCTCAAAATTTTGTCACTGCTAAGCTATACAATAGTTTCTGGTCAGAAGTCATCAGGCAAGGTGACTTAAGTTTTCAATCGGTTATCTTAAAACAAAAAGGCAGAAAAATATATAAAAGCAACCTGTCATTTGCATAATAAGCCGTGTATTTTGGAACAAGGAGAAGAGGGTCAGCGAAAAATAGGTGATAGCAGCATGTCTGATGCTGCTTGTGACTGCATGCTTTTCTAGTACGTATGGTTCTTTTACCAGCTCACCACACCCTAGAATGTGATATCCCTTATGTAATTGGCAATGATATTAAACTAATCACTGCTTTCAGGATAACAACCACACTGCAAATGAAAGCCTACAATCCCAGCCCAGGTTGGCCCTGCCTGATTATACCGTGAAGTGGGGGGAAAGGATGTGGGGTTTTTTTCCATTCCTTTGCTGGCTTACTCAATTGTGCTATTTCTCAGCAGTTTCAGTAAAGCCTCTCGCAGCATATTGCTTGTCAGAGTGGGATAGGCGTTGCAAAAGTTCAGCTTGATTTTCCGCTAATTTTGGAATAAAGTAAATAAACACAATGAGCCAAGGATGAAATTATTAAAAAAAGTTTAAAAAGTGAAATGCAACCTAGGGTGCTATAAAAGCAGCCCATAAAACCTGAATGTCAGTTGGGGGAAAGCTTCTGCTGGAGATGTTTTTTTTTTAAAGGAATCTAACGGCTATCTAGTAGGTTCAATTTCATCCTGAAAACCAAATAACTGCAGAAACAAGCTTTTAAATAATATTGTTGAAAAGAAAATTACAATTAACCTGGAATTTTTAAAATCTAAATGTGTTCACTTTTGGTCTTTATCTATTGCAGAAGAAGCTGAGTGATGCATCTTCAGGCCTTGTAATTGAGTGCAGGAGTTAAACCTTTAAGCGTATTTCTTTTAAAAAGCCACCTTACTATGAAGTCAAAAATTAATGTACATTGGTTAATTTTTAAAAAGTTTTTATAATGATTCGTAAATTCCATGTCTTGATTGTAAGAAGTTTCATCTTCGGAAAGTCCTTAAGGAAAGTCATTAATTATGGCATTAAGATGAAATCTTATGGATAAAAACTATCTGCTTTTAATAATAGAAAAGAGCAGGATTAAATAGACCATTTTCAGAATATAAAGAAGTAAACCGTGGTTCAGAGTTCTGGTTGGCAATTAGGATTTAATTATTTCTTAAATTATGTGAATGCAACAGTAAACAGTAAAATAGATTTGCAGATTATACCAAGTGGAAAAAAATGTAATTGTCTTACAAAAAGTTGTAAGAAAAATTCTTATTTCCAAATAAATGACTGGGTCTTTTAATAAAAGAGACAGAATCTGATCAGTGTAGCTATTTCTTAGTACATGACAGTGGATGTGAATAACTTTTATATTCTGCAGTAACAGCAGTATTATTTGCAACTTACAACATTTTGGTTTGCTGTCTTAGGCCTTCCTTGTGAAGCAGCTATTTTTGTTTGATTGTGATATTGTTCTCCTTTATTCTTAATCTAAAGATATAAACATCAAAAATGACTCATTCACTCACTCATTCACTGACTGACTGACTGACTCAACATGATATCTCAAAAACCATTAAAGCTAGAAACCTGAAATTTGGTAGATCTGTTAATCTTGGCATCTAGGTGCTCACTAAGAAAGGATTTTCTGAAATATTAAGTTTTAAGCAAGTTATTCAAGATTTATTGCCATATTTAAATTCAGGATGGGTGGAGGGTTGTGATTGGACAAGATATCCTACACTATTTGTTTTCTTTCTCCTGATTGGGATTTTTTCACAGTCTGTTGTTTGATTTGGGTTTTCCGGTTCAGATCACCATTAGCAGCCATTAGCAGCAGCAGAAACACAATAGGCTGTTTTTCTTACTTTTAAACCTAACTCCCCCCCCAGTCCTATCCTCCCAAGACCCCTGCCTGGCCTGCTTGCCTCCCCCATGTGGCGATCCGGCCTGTTGAACCAGGCTCACAGTGATCAGGCCTGCCCGCCCTGGTTGCTTACTCCACATTGCGATCTGGCCTGCCCGCCCTGCTAGCCTCTCCCCCACGGTGATCCGGCCTACAGTGATCTGGCCCGTCCACCCTGCTTGCTTCCCCCATGCTGTAATCCGGCTCACCTGCCCTGCTTGCCTCCCCCATGCGGCGATCTGGCCTGCTGGACTCACCCACGTGATCCGCCCAGCCCACGCACCGATCTCGACGCATGGCCTCCCCCACGTGGCAATCCGGCCCTCCTCGTCTCCCCCCCACAGCAATTGCTAAATCACCTGGCCAGCGGTGTTATCGGGGATCCTCCAAAGTGTGCAAATATTTTCTGGATGGCCTTTTCCGGCCCAAAAGAAACTTTCTCACTGTGGAGGACCATCGATAACATCAGCTGAGCGCTGGCCTTAGAGAAATCAGCTGGCTGGTGGAAGCGATATGCTGATCTTTTACTGAGAAGCAAAGAAAAAAAGAAAGACAGAGGAGGAACGGGGAGGGAGAGAAATGGACAAGCTGAGACAGGGAGAGAGCGAGAACAAGGAGAAAGAGGGAGAGAGAAAGAGGTGGAGTATGAAAGGAGAAAGAAAGATAAAGAATGTCTTACTTTCGGGGAAACAGGGTACCAGGTCTGGACTACAAAAACAGTCTCCTGAGTCAAAACCTGGCTCTGTGACTTTGCATGGGGGGCACAAAAGACCATGCAATCATGGAGTTGGCTGGCACCAAGTTAGCCCACCTTTCACCTTTATTAACCAACGTTACGTGGCTATCTTGGAATTTACTATTTCTTTGAAATTTTGTAATGTTATAATCTTATAATTTCAAAATGTTTGTATGCTGTTTTATGTGTTGTCTATAATACACTGCCCATAGTCCTTGCTTGAGAGAGATGGTGTAGAAATACGAAAGGCAGACAATACAAGGCATGAAACATATTAAGCCAAAATCACATAAACTGTACAATAACTTACGTACTCTGAATCCAGCTTGTATTCCATATTGTATCTATGAAATCTTTCTATAATAGTGACAGTAAAACAATGTATATTTCCATTATATTATAAAATATAATCCATAATTTACTAAACTAGCCCCCTTCCCACTTCTTAGGCAGTATTTCTCATCTGTCTTGAAGGAGCAAATGTTGTTCAAGTATACTGTTAAATTACAAAGTCCTTCACTTCCACTATGGAGCACTAATTGTGAGAAGAATTTGCATAAATACATTGCTGAGAATCTCCCGGTTTGGTTCCTTTTGGTCTTGGGCAATTTTAATAGCATTATATAATAATTTTGAGAATTTTGGTGTTGTAGACCTTGGATTAAAGAAGAAAGCTCGGTCTTTCCTTTCAAGTTGTTTATGCAGAGTTTTAAGATACAATTGTCCACAAAGGTTGGGCTCTTTCTATCATGGCCACTCATAATCAGCTTTGGTTGTGGTTTAAAAGAACTTTTCCTGCCTAATCGATTTATGGGTTCTGACAGCTTTCTTAGTTTTGTTCCTCATTCCTTATCTGGACAGAGAAGTACTGATGCTCTCCTTGGCAGCAACTGTGAAACAGCATCTGTTGGCTTTTTGGCTTTTTAGCTCTTAATTGTTCTTAAAAGCAATGAGTGATTATGACTCTCAATGACACCAGAAAGGTTTTCTAGAACATTGCTATTAAAAGTACACACACACGCCATATTTCTCCTACTGCTTGGCATTCCAATAAGCAATATATTAGATAATCTATGGAATATGGGCTGCAAAAATCGAATGATTACTAAATGACTGCAGGAAAATTAAGAAAACACTAGGTGGCAGCAAAAATATTTCCTTGCAGCTGTCAGTCAGCTCAGAATGTCATGTTTCCTACTGTTTGCATAAGCATTGTGTTACAGGAAGACCATTCCTCTCTCACTTAGCTGTAAAGGAAACTGATTTGAGCTTTACTTTCAAAATTTGAATTAGCAAAACATAGCACTCATAATTGATTGTTGTAACTTTGCTTACCCCAGAGGAAAATAATTCATCTTCTGCTTCAAAGGTCCTTTATCTCAACAACTGCCAAATGCTTATGCAATTTTTAAATTTTAACCAAGAATGTTTCAAGTTTTGTTAAATTAAATACAGTAAAATATTGAATTAAGGTATAAATTCAGGTATGCATACACCTCTTAGGTTTTGCAATATTTAAATGTATTGTTTAGGAAATCTCATTCGAACAAACAATGGTTTAGAATTAGAATTGGAATTCTTCATTGGCCAAGTTTGATTGGACACACAAGAAATTTGTTTCCGATGCATATGCTGCCAATATACATATCAGCTACAAGTGATAAGTTATGATCATAATAACAAGATACATTCATCTTGTCCGAAGATACATTTTTGTGACTGGTGTAGAACAGTTATAGAATTCCAACTAAGCAATCTACAAGTCATACTAGGGCACTAAATAAAACAACTACTATAGATTGTAGGATACAAACAACAAGTTAATTGTCATACAAATAATAGAATAGGTAATAGGTAATAGGAAAGGTGAGAAGGGTAATATTGATACAATCCTACTAGGTAGATTAACAGTGTTGAGGAGATTAGTTGTTTAGCAGAGTGATGACATGGGGAAAGAAACTGTCCTTGTGTCTAGTTGTTTTGGTTTGCAATACTCTGTAGTGATGGATGGAAAGAAGAAGTTGTAACAGATTATGTCCAGGGTGTGAGAGGTCTGTAGTTATTTTCTCAGTCCTCTTTCAGGCTCATGCAGTGTACAGGTCTTCAATGGAAGGTAGGTTTGTAGCAATTAATTTTTCTGTAGTCTTAATTATCCGTTGAAATCTGTGTCTGTCTACAAGTTTAATTATTATTAAATATTGAGTTGAAAAAGCTTCAGAAATCCGAAGATTGCATCTTGTGCACTTCAAATATTTTCCTTATCAGTGATATGTGAGTATATTTTTCTTTCATGCACAAATTAGTAAATAATAGTATTCTATGCATAGCATGTTCTCCAGTTCTTGTTGGTGAAAACCGAAAATAAAGTAAAAACCAACAACAATTAAATCATAGCGTAGAAAGGAAATCAAGCCTTCACTAGTCAACATTTTCCACATATCAGCCAAATTTCAGGCAAAACGTTGAAGATTATATTTAAACAGATTTAACTCCAAGGATGAAATTAGCAAGACACATTTTTTGAAATGAGCAAAGGGCACCAGTCTTCTCAAATAGAAGAAATCTCTTAAGGATGTCAGTGACTTCCTCTTTCCACCTGAGAGTTCCTCCTTAACAAACAAAAGGCTATTTTCTGAGGTCATCACTCTAATTTGTAAATGCAGACCCCAAGCTCAGCAGGGTGCATAACTACTGAGCGCCCCCTTTTGTCCAACTGCCCAATTGCACTCTTTAAGAATTCTTAGACTCAGAGGGTGGGGTCTGTTCCTTGCTTTCAAGGGACAATAGACTTTCCTATAACAGAAATTAACTTCTGGTCACCTTTGACAGCTGATCTTCCTGTGTGAAATAAAATCCTCTGCTTCAAGAGATTTCCTACATTCTGCATTCTTTGGTGCTTGCTTAAAACAGATCTCTTTTTTTCTTCTTCTAACAATAGCTGTGTGCGAAGGAGAATTCAATGAAAAGTGTTGTCTCCAATGTTACACGTCATCCACAAATGGCAGTACTGAACTGCAAGTAGCTCTGACATATTCTTTAGCATCTCTCCGTTCACTGCAGATGAGACTTCGCTGTGAGAAAAGGTGATGTTGCTACTGTTCATTAAATGGAAGCTCCAGTGAAGAGTACTTATTGGTGTGTTTTAAGTAATGTACAATGATTGCATTTTTGACTGCTGAAGGAGTCCCTCCAATTGAAATGTATGAATGCCGTTTGTGATGGTGATTTTTGTTGACCTATGTCAAAAATTGTATCATTTTATGATTAAGACAGCAAACATACAAAATACTCCCTCTTTCTAAGACTTGAAATTCATTACCGAGGTCAACTTGCCATGTTATGAGAATGAAGGTGAGGAATTTCTTAATAGCATTGGAACCACCAGTGTAACATGGGCTTATCATTATGACTTAGAAACAAAGCACCAGTCCATGGAATAGCATCACAAGGCTTTACTGCTCCTTCCGCCCCACCCTCCAATCAAAATTCAGATTTTGGTAGGAAAACTCACGGTTACATTTTTGAGTATCCAGATGGTATTCTTTATATGATTTCCTTGAACTTGGCATCCTATCAGCTCAGTGTGTTATACTGCAGCACTCAAAGCTTTGACACAATTAAACAGAATTTGAAGGCACACCAAGGAAATATTGCTACAACATGATAATATTTGGCCTTACACCTCGTGAACCATCTAATATGTACTTGTAAATTGTGGATGATTTCACCAGCTTATCCCATTTGCCACAGTTCAGATTCGGGGTGGTGAAACTTCCATGTTTTCTCAGAATTGAAGAATTATGGGCATCTGTTTGACTGAAATGAAAGCTGGAAAGGACTCTCAAGACCTGGTTGAAGAGACAAGGTATACTTTTATGGCAGCTTGGTTAGAGTGCAGTACTGCATTCTATTTCTGTTAACAGTCGGCTGCCAGTAAGTTCCGCACTTCGGGTTCCACTAGCTCAAGGTTGACTCAGCCTTCCATCCTTCAGAGGTCGGTCAAATGAGGACCCAGATTGTTGGGGGCAACATGCTGATTTCTGTAAACTGCTTAGAGAGGGCTATAAAACACTGTGAAGCGGTATATAAGTCTAACTGCTAACTGCTATCCATTGTTGGTATTAGTACTGTATGTGATGAATGAGGTTGATTAGATGAAAAATAAATGGTCAATGCAAGGGCTCATTTCAAGAATTATTTTGATGTTTTGTTTATTAATTTATTAATAAATAAATAAAATAAATTAATATATTCTTACTTAAACTAAAATTATGGAGACGGAGGCATTACTTTACGTATAGCTGCTATTTGTTACAGGATTGGTGCTCTACCATTCAGATTTAGCTTAACTGAAACAAAATTTTATTTGCTGCCTAATAGGATTGAAAAAAAAAAGTGGGATTTGGGTCATCCAGAAGAATGGCAGAAGGCCATCCATGGCCTTTTGCCATCTGGACAATCACTACAATAAAAAGTCACAAAAACTGCAATCCAAAACACAGTAAAAAAAGAAATGCAGTAGTACTTTTTGTGGGAAATGGTTGTGGAAGGATTATTCTTTTATGAAGGTTTTAAAGTTTGCCCATTAAGGAAGCATGCAATGATTGGTGGTGTTTATGGGAAAGTACAAACAGATAGCACACATGGTCATTTCAAGGATTACTTTTCCGTTTCATTTGCTAAAATGTTTTGTTTACCCTAACTTTATGAAGGTGGAAGCATTATTTTTCAGTCAACCCTTGTATAAAGTTACTGCAGTATGTATCCTTTTTCATAAGAGCTTGGAGAACATGCAATATGGCATGGAAACAGCAGGAAAGAT
Organism: Pareas carinatus; assembly: GCA_032468095.1. Taxonomy (NCBI): domain Eukaryota; kingdom Metazoa; phylum Chordata; class Lepidosauria; order Squamata; family Pareidae; genus Pareas; species Pareas carinatus. The sequence continues at coordinate 1,549 of JANHFO010039969.1, read as the reverse complement.
ATGCTAATTTTACTAAAAGAAAAGTTGAAGTTGCATTGAAGATTAAAGTTTTATACCATTTCCCCTTAAAATCAATGTAAAGAGAGAAATATCTGGTTTCTACCTTTGTTTAGATTATGCTATGAATCAATGTAATAGCAGATGGCTGAACCAAAATATAGCTGGCTTAATTGTGTCCTATTGTGTGTGTGTCTGTGTGTATTGAGTGTGATATGTAAACCAGTTTCTGATTTAGTAAACAATACCAACCAATGTTGGTTTATTTACAAAACATGATTTAGCATGTTGTACAGCAATAGCATTCTTGTAAAATCTTCTCCAAATAAGTATAAAACATAGATTAGGCAACTCCATTTAGTCCAAAAATGGGAACAGAAGACTTGCCTCATACTGAACCAACCATTTGGCCTACGGTTTGCTCAGTCAGGAGGTTTATTGAATAAATCACAGTAAGCTAGCTTTACACAATATTCTAAACTTTAAAACATGGTCTAATGAGTCTTGTGGCCAGATTTGAAAATATGCTAAGCTGCTAACAAGCTTATATGAAACAACCCACATTCAGACATACCAGAATTATAGATTTTTAAAATACTCTAAAAAAAAAAGCAAGCAAGAAGAAAGAAAAAGCAAATAAAAATAATCAATACAAAGAAATCAGCAAGTGATACAAAGAAGATGCAAAAAAATGTACAGTTAATGCTCAGTATATCATTGACTGAATGCATTTTGTTTTTTATGATTAATTTATCTGTTAAAAGTAAGAAAAAGGATTTTAGAGATCTTTTTGAATCTGAGTTCAGTGCCAAAGCCTCCACTGTTTTGTTATTTAAAGATATCATAAAAAAGAACTACTAAAAATATAATAGATTCTTAACTTCTCCTTTGTTGTATTGATATACAACACTTATAAACAATTAAAATATTCAGGTATTTTTAATACAGGATTATTAACACTGCCTGTTTGTATTTCTAACTGACTAAGTAGCTCAGCAGTTATGTATATTTATGTTTGATATTTCTATTGTTTTTAATTTTTAAAAATGGTTTTAATTGTAGGATTTTAGCAGGAATTACATGTTGAATTTCTTTGCTGTTAAAAGCAGCTATTCTAGCAAGAAGTTGTTATTTACAGGTAGTACTCAAATTACAACCAAAATTGGGACTGGAACATCCATTGCTAAGTAATGTGATCATTATAAGAGTTGAATCCCATTTTCCAACCTTTTTTTGCCATGGTTGTTAAGCAAATCACATGGCCATTAAACAAGTCCAGCCAGTCACTTGCTCAGTCCAACACACCTCACAGGATGTTTGTGGGGAAAATAGGAGGCAAGAGGATTAGGTTTTTCTATCATGTGTGTATAAAAGCCAGGATGAGGTTGCATAACTACACTTGTGCTTGAATTACACAGCAGAGTCGCTGTCACCCTGGAAGAAATATCAGGTAGTTCTTGACCTTATGACCACAAATATAAGAGCCAGGATGGTGCAGTGGTTAAAAGCAGCACTGCAGGCTATTTCTGCTGACTGCCATCTGCCATTAGCC
>JANHFO010039949.1:0-11052 GCA_032468095.1 Pareas carinatus | reverse complement strand
TTGTGGTTTTTTATATTTTTTCTTCATTGTTTGTATTAATAAAACTATTTTAATAAAAAAAAATTTGATACAAAAACCAGTTTTGTGTTTTTGATAGATTAGTGGAAGTTTACTTAAAAATAAAATATATAGAAAGAAGAGTCTATATAAGAGGATATAATTAGGATTAGTCTCACTGTTCTTTTAGACTTTTTTTTTTTACAATGTCCATCGATCATTCAATAGATATACTTGGATTTTTCTAAAACCAAACTGACATACTCAAAATTCCAGAGCAATTTTATTAACTTTGGGATCAGATCACAGCTTCTCATATAGGTCTATTTATTTTATTTTATTTATTTATTTTATTTATTTTTACTTTTACTCCACCCTTCTCCCGAAGAACTCAGGGCGGCTTACAGGCACAATTAAAAACACAAAAATACAAATACAGATTTAAGAACCATTAAAAAGATTATATCAAGCCTGAACCATAAAAGTTTTAAAAAGGGGGAGTAATTAAAATTATGACCACGATTAAAAATTGTCTATTAAAATAGCGGATAAAATAGCGGATATTGCTTGTTAAAAAACAAGAAATTCAAAATATCAGCAAATGGAGTTAAATAAATGACTTTTCAAGTAGAAATATATGTGAAGTGAATCCCCTTTGGAACCATTTTGGAATCTGTGTCCTTAATTTGCTTACAAACAAAATCTGAATAAGTTGCAAGAGAGCTAATTATATTATAAATTACATCTAGAAAAGGAAATTCTGAAAAAATAATATAACTTTTTTTATAAAACATAAAGATAAAAACTAATAAAAACAAATGTTCAAAGAGGAAAAATAGGTAGAAAAGGGAGTTAGCAAAAGAGATGAGACAGAACTACAAAAGATAAACATGATAGAAACAGAAGTATAAAAGAAAAATGGTTAATGTCCAATTTGCTTTACAGAAGACATTAATTAAATTCCACCCTTTAGCATTAAACTACAGCTTTCATTTCCAATCAATGAATTTTACTAGTCATTAATCTAGAGGTCACAATTTGATTTTTCCCCATTTCTTGCAAAAAGTCCATCCAAAACTTGCAATTGTTCAAGTTGACTGAAGTCATTTCTCCAACGAGGACTGTCATTTTTGCCATCTCTGCCATTTCTATCCTCTTTTCTAACCACTCTTTCAATGTAGGTAACTAGGATTACTCCAAAGTTTAGCAAATTGGCTTCTTGCTGCTTATCATGTACAAAAATAACATGCCATGTAATTTTTCTGAGGTTTTGTCCATTAACCCTAACACAGTGGTCTCTGATCTAAACTATATATATATATATATATATAATAAAATATGAATTAAGACATATTTCAGTCCAATATTGGAAATTTTGACATTTTTAAAAAGGATCTTTCCAAACTAGACGAACCTGATAGGTACAGTTGACAGAAAGCGAGTGAAAACTAATACATTATCTGAATCCAAATGAATCTAAACTAGATAAACATACTAACAATAAAATTGCTTTTGTCTCACCTTAGCTCATAAGTGAGACAAGCTTAAGCAGATTTTGTATGTGTCCCAGTTTTAACGTAATGCTTCCCTGGTTACATTTCCCCAGCTGGTTGAACAGTTGTTCAGTGAGCTAGTCCTGAGTGTCATTTAGTGTCAATCAGTTGTCCCACTCTTCTTGCAGTTCCTCAGCCTACCCAATAGGATGAATCAAGGAAGGGAGGATGCTGCGTTTGGAAAGAACCTGCCTGCTTGATTTACTGCAGAAGTTCCCCTGTTTAAAAAGGTGCTTTCTGTGTGATGGTATTCAGAGTACTGTAAGAGAGGCATGTCACCCACCTGATTCAACTTGTCACTGGCCCAAGGCTCATCCCTACATCACATCCCCTGATTGGTGAACGTATTCCTGCTGGTTGCGGAAAGCATGAGACCAGCAAGAGCCGGTGGTTTAACCACTCTTTGCTTAACACTCCCACACATGTGAAATATCAACAATACCAACATTTGGCCAGCAGCCAAATCAGTGGCAGGTGAATGGTTGCCAAATGGGGACGGGAAATTTTATGCTGGGATAGTTGTCTGTCAAGATTGTAAGTGGCACTTGTAGAAAGGCTGGTAGTTTAACAATAAGGTTCAAAGATAATACCCTATTTTGGATAATAAAAGAGCATAATTTCTGGTCTGCAGTAGTTTTTAAACAGTTAAAAAAGGTTATGTCTAAAGCCCACTGATTTGAACACCCAAACGCTATGAAACAACCTAGTCCTTGATGATCTTTTGATGATTAAATATTTTGTTCTATGCCAATATTTTTCTCTGAACATGTCAGCAAATTATTTCTGGGAATTCACAAGGCAGCCTTGCAAATACAGGGTGGGGTGAGCTACCTACTCTTTCCATGGTAGCACCCTCTTCTTTGTATAAAGCAGCCACCTGTTTCTTTCTCCTGCCATCCCTTTTCTAATCCTAATAAAACACTTGATCTAATGTATTATCTAACTCCTCGTTTGTTCTGTATTCTCCAGTATCTGAATTGAATATGCTGACCACGGTATTTTGTCTATTGTTCTTTGTCTTGCAGTTGCAGTGTCTTTGCTTCACTGTTCTTGTAAAGAACCAGTACAGGGGTGTCCAACTTAAAATTTTGATTTGTGGACTTCAACTCCCAGAATTCCCCAGCAAAACTCTGGGAGTTGAAGTTGGACATCCCTGAGCTAGTGCCTTCCTCATTTATCTTAAAGCTAGAATATCAATTTAATCTTTTCTAAACCATCTACTAGTATACTTTCCAGTGAACTGGCCTATTCAGGAGGCAGCTGTTCATAGCTGTCAGCATGGTACATACCAAATCAGAGTCTGTTATGTTAATGAAGCTAATAATCTAACATAACAGTTGTGCAATCTATATTCTTACACAGGTTACTCTTTAGAAAAGAGTCTGTCTGGAATGTTTCGGCTACTGTGTGAAGAAAAGAACACAGTATTTGCAGTTTTCTCTTTCTGTGGCCAGCTTCATAGAATTGCATCCATAGTAAAATGCAGTTTTGCTCCACTGCCCATCCTTTCCCCCCAGTTGTCCTTTTTCTACCTTGCTTTGCTTCTCCATCCAGAAGTACCCCAATTATTATTATTTTCTTCCATTCAATCATGTCTAATTCTGGCCAAGTCTTCTGCCCTGATATGTCCATGCAGTTTTCCTGGCAAGTTTTTTCAGAAGTGGCTTGCCAAGGTCAGCTAGCTGTCTGTGCCTAAGGCAGGACTAGACCTCACAATCTCCTGGGTTCTAGTCTAATGCCTTAACCACTGCACCAAACTGATTCTTAATGTCAATTATGTGTAAATTTGTGAATCAAGCACTATTTTAGTTGCATGTAATATATCTTAACACTTACCATAAACGATCAATACATCAAGGGAAATCCTTGAATTAAGAAGGCTTCTTTTAGGACTCAAGTTCAGTGGGTCCTATATTCTCTTAGTGGGAATTAAGATACTGAAAGCTGACAATCATGGTGGTAAAGAAACACTTCATTATTCAGTAACCCATCACTCAAGGCTCAGACTACAAGGTCTTTTGGCATATCCTGTAAGTTGTGCTGCTGGCTATGCCCACACTTCCTTCCCATGACTCCATCACCTGTGAGGGTAAGAGCAGGAAGCTTGGGGGGGCAGACAAGATTCTTAGCAGACCTATGAAAAGCCAGAGGAATCCTATGATACGTGAGTGGATGGTGCTTCTTTTTTAGATTGCTGTCATGATGCTATTGCAGATGGAGAAGACACTAATTGGGCAAAACTTTCACATTATGCAATCAAATTCGGTTTTTTTTCCTCTGGGAGGTGATTCTAAGTAGGACAATCATTCCAAAACCAAGATGGACCTGTCAAACTGGGACAACTGCTGGTATGCTACCTAGATCAGGACAACAACTGGAGCAAATTGTCAAAAGTCTCTTCTATGTTGTATTTAGTGTAGAGTAAACAATCAACAACATAAAGCAATGATTCTTCCATATATCTTCAGGGTAACATGTATTCTGACATAAATATGGGAAAAAATTTCCTGTAATCTATTGGTGTCCTGTAATCTCTAACCCATGCTGAGAAGAGACCTGAGCTTTTGGCAGTCATGTCTTTGCCCTCTGTCTCTGAAAAGCTTTCTAGGGCTAACTGTGCCCCATATCTTGCAAAACAAAAGATATTTCAAAGGTTTCATAACCGTCAAGAAGACAGAAAGAATATCAAGGCAAGACCTAGCATGCAGGCTGAATGGCAGTGAAGCATTTGACTGTCTTTTCCATTGCTAAAAGTGCTATCGTGGAATAATGCTATCACCTTAAGCACATGTGGAGCTGTGTAATTGTGCAAGACCCTGAGAAGTGGGGAGTTGGTGAGACCTTAGACTGAGGAGATAAGATTCCCAAAAAGAATATAAAGAGGGAAAGATTCTTTTGGAAAATTCCACTCAGATTTGTAAGACACCAAGGTACAAAATGAAAGTCCTGTGGATCTTTGCCTTCCTTGGACTAGCAGGTGAGTTTAAAACATTTAGTTGACTTTGTATTGCCTTTTATATTGTAGTGTACATATTCAGCAAAACTGCAAAATGAAAGGGGTACTGTTTCAAACCCAAGGAATGAGACTTTCCCCCAATTTTTTGTTATTTTTGCACATTTTTCTTATTTGTTTTGAGTCCACTGTGACTAATGAAGGGATGGTTTTCTGCAGCAAGAAAGACAAAAAATCCCCTTCCTTAAGACACAAAACAGTGTTTGTGAATGTCCTTTGCATTCACTTCAAATTAAATCGCTCGGATGTCAGATTTAAGAGAGAACCCTAGATTCGTTTGCCTTGATGTTCAACCATTCATTTAGTGACCATTCAAAAATTACAATGGCACTGAAAAAAGTGACTTACCTCCATTTTCACACTTATGACTGTTGCAGCAGATCATGGGATCAAAATTCAGGCACTTGGCAACACACATGTATTTATGGCAGTTGCACTGTTCCAGGGTCATGGGACCACAATTAGTATTTTGGGTAAAATCTACTGGCCATCTATGTCAGTATAGCTTGGTACAAATTGTCTTCTAATCCCTGTTAATTTAATTTTTAATTTTATTGAATTTATATACTGCCCTCCTCCCAAAGGACTCCGGGCGGTGGTTAGGTGTTGGAATTCACCTGAGAATATATCAAGATTTATATTTTGATTTTGGTGTTCTTGGGATAAGATGGGGTTTCTCTCCCAGTTTTCCTCATAGCTTTTATATTTCTATCTCTGTCCCTCTTTTCATTAGCAAATATAGTGGAGTTATCATTTATTGGAAGTGGGAAAGGAGTTTCCTTGTGAGAATGGGGTTAAGGTCAGATGCAACTACAGAATCCAATTTGTGTGTATGTGTGTGTGTATGTGAATGCCTTCAAGTAAGTCATCACTCCTGGCAACTGCTTGAAATCCTTTCAGTTTTGTCAGCAAGATTTTTGACAATTGGTTTGCTATTATCCCCTTCCTAGGGCTAAGAGAGTGACTGGTCCAAGGTCATCCAGATGGCTCTGTGCCTAAGGCAGGACTGGAACTCAGGTTCCCAGTTTCCAGCCTGATGCATTAACCATCACCCCACTTCTTCATTTTACGATATTTTTATTTGTCCAAATTTTTTCCATAACTTCCATAATAATGTCTATCTTCTGTTTTCATTTCTGTTGGTATTCCAATTCTCTCTATTTATTTTTTCTCAATCTTCCTCGTGTTTCTTCACTGGTGCCTTAAACTGCTTTAAGGATGTCTTGTAGATTTGTTTTTTCTGCTTATTTCTTATAATGTTCATGGGGGTGGTTGATACTCTTTTTTGAACAATCTTGCACCTTCCTTTAAATCTTCTTTTAATTTTTGATTTAAGATTCAATTTTTCATCTTTCCATATAGTCATGTCTCCAGAAACCTGCTCCTTTATTTCTGTTGCTTTCATTTCTTTTACTTTCAAATTGTCAATGTAATTGTCATCAAAGTTACAGCCATCTGTTTTTTCTTTACTTAAATTCTTTTCTTTGGATTTTTCTGTAAAAGTCCCATCCATTTTTTGTATTAGTTTGTTGATTTCAGCTGTAAATCAGTATTAGTAACATTTCATTAATCATTTTTTTATTTTTAACTTCTCTTTATAATTTGGTTAATAGTCAGTTCTGGAGTTCTTTTTCTGTATCTTTTATTGTTTCACTGTTTACTCTCCTCTCGCTAGAATCCACATCCAATTATAGTTCAAGGTCAGGTTAGGCTTTTCTCACACATCCTAATCTTCTTCTTTTTTCTTAAAAAAAATCAGCAAGGTTTTAAAGGTTTTTTAATTCTGTCCCATAAGCATAATAACTTTAAGTTTTAGTATGGATAGAAAGTCATTTTAGCTCTAGATATTTTGTTTCAGCTTTAGGCTTTTCCTTTAAAAATTAATCCCTTCTGTTTGCGTTCGCCATTTCCCCCCCTTCTTTCGGGTGTTAATTTTCCTTAAAGATCTCTCAAATCAGGTAACATAGTCTTTTGATGTAGGGTTTTAAATTTACCCAGATGGTTGAATGTTGATTTTCATCTTTTTTGTGGCTTGAGCCCAAGCCACTTTAATCCTTTGCTTCTGGCTCATCTGTGGCTAAATGCTGTGAGCCCGCAGCTCAGCTAGGTAGACCTTTTGAGGATTTCTTTCCCAGTCTCAAGGCGGTTGCCACCACCCCCGGGACTGCAGAACATCCTCCCTTTGTTGCCTCTATGGGGCAACTTAAGTTTAGTTCGAGGCATGGAACCCGGACCGGTCTACTTGCTGTCAGGCAGTTCAACTTAGTTCGGCTGAGGAGCCTCCCGAGTTTGCTGCCTTGTCACCGCGCTGTCCACCGGAAGTCTCCATGCAGATCATGTTAAGGCCGCAAAACAGGGCAGTTCATCCCTGGTTTCTAATGCATAGAAAAAGTGGCAATACCGGAGTCCAGCTCCACGTAAAACATGGTGGCCGCTTCCAGAATTGCACCATGAGGCTGAGGGATAAAGCGACCCAATCTGCTTCATTAATGCGGTCTGCACAACTTCTTGGAAACCAAATGGTTTCTGTTTTATCCCTTGACTACATTCTGGAAGTGACCGCCATGCATTTTGGTAGCTGTAAATGTTGCTACTACTTCAGAATCGGATCATATGGCTGCATAATGAAGGATTCTGTTCCAGTGATCTTGAAGGCCTCGGAGTTCTTCATAAGGAAAGTGATGATGAAGATGTTTGACCTGGTAGGATGGGGATTGGGCCTAAGGCCTGTGGGGACCAAGGGAAAGGAAATGGAGCATGGGGTGTCTCAAGGGGTGGTGGAGACTTGGGAAGCCTGAGGTAGATGGCCCTGGTCTTTGCTAGGCCTCCAAGAGCCTCCCTTTTCCATTAGGTACCCCATTCTTTATTCAACAACCCATGTGAAATGTCCTGGCAAAAGCAAAGATGAGACTTGGTCGAACCAAATAGAATTTATTCCAAGAACAGCAATCAATGCAATAGAGACAGAAGCATTCCTCAGAAAGCCATAGCTGTCAGCCCACTCCAGCTCTTTATACATTCTGGTGGCTCACAGCTGCAGCCAATCAGGAGCCAGGATTTTCCCACTTCTTTCCAGACCGTGGGCAGACTTGATACTTTGCAAGCTACTGGGACTCGATACTTTGCAAGCTGTTCTTGCTGTGCAAGATGCAAGCCAATACAGCCCCAGACTGTTGCTGCTTCAGCACTAGACCTTGCAGGCTATTTACCAGTTGGGGACACAACACCATGCATTCATTTAATAGCTACATCACAACTCGTGAGATGTCAAGGTTCTCTTAGAACACGATGGACAAACATCATCATCACATCAGGGAGACCAGGGAGTGATGGTTGTTGTCAGTTGCCACCTTAGGCTTGCTTCTGCCTCACTATTATATGGTGACAGACTGCCATTGACTAGGGGGTGGGGATGGGGAAACAAAAATATGTCTTGCATCTCCTCAAGACACAAAGGTCACCCGGCATACCAGCTGTATAGCAAAACTGTGCTTGGACTGTCCTTTATGAAAACATCCTGCCTGAACTTGATTGGTTGCACAGGGGTGGGAAATGGAGGGAGTTAAGAGGGAACAGTTGAACATAGGGATTTTGGCCTGCGATTTTCCGTTCTGGCTTTGTACTACTGTAATACACTTGTCTTCTAATAAAACGATGCCTTTCTCAACAAATAGAGCCAAGGATCATTCCTACTTAGAGCAGGGGTTCCCAAGCAGGGGTGCAGAATGATATTCCAAGGGGGTAGAAAAACATGGGTTTAGAAATTGAGCATACATTCACTTTCATCATCTTCAAACCAGGCATTACTTTTGTAAGGGGTGTGAGAACATATCAGAAACATTCTAGGGGTTGCGGGATATAGAAAAGGTTGAGAACCACTGACTTAGAGGTTTAAGTGGTGGCAGGTCTCATAGTTGTTAAGTGAGGCCGTTCTGCTTAACGGCCATTGCGACGTGCAACTGTAGAGGGTAGGCTCTGTTAGTATTTGGAGGTCTACGTGGTCTGTTCAGAGATGACAGCAAGTGGGACCTTTGGAAGAGCTTCAAAATAACTCTAAAGAAGCGGAAATGCCATTGTGTTGACCAGAGATCAGGTGACCCATTCTGTCTGGTAGAGCCTCTCTGGACAAGAAGAGACCAAATGATTGTCCATTTGCCTCCTGGTCAGCTGCTTCTCATGAGAAGACCTCAGGAATTGACTTGTTATTTGAGCAGCTGGGAATTGGGGGACATTTATTAGTGATTGAAAACCCTTTCTGGACTTTTTGCTAAAAAAGAAAAAAAATGAACTTGTGATCTATAGAAAGGTTTGATGATTGCAAAGGTTAGATAATGGAAAGAAAGAAAATGTGTTGCAACTTTAGAGGGAGAGGATAAAATAAAAATGTAATTGAAACTGTTGTTAAGAAGATTGGAAGTCACTTTGGTTGTAAGTTAAACTTTCCTTTTTAAAAATCATATTTTATTAATTTTCCATATAGAGTGAACACACATACATAAAGAAAGGAAAAAGAAAATATAAGAAGGGTACATCATTTTATTACAAAAACGTATCCATATATGGAATAGTAAATATCAAAACAAGGACACAAAAAAACAAAAATTACAAGATATATAAAATAACCCTGTTCTTCCTCCTGTTCCTTCCACCTCTCATTCCTTTTATTTTCTCTTTTTCAACTATTATTCTAAATTATAACCATCTCTTGCTTTCTTCTTTCTTCTGGTCTCTCTTCTTACTATTCTTCTTTTTCTTCTACCTCCTGTCCTTCTTCTGTTTCCTTCATTCTGTTCCTTCTTATCTTAATTACATCCAGGCTCATTTTCAAATTAAAAAATTAATCATTCTAAGTAGTTCTTTTTTGTCCGTTCCCTATTCACAACCTTTTGCTATTAAAGTTAATTATTTTCTAAAGTTCCTCTTTTTCAGTTTTATCATTTTCAAAATCTTCTCACTTTTCCAGTTACAATTTTATACATTTCTTAACTTAATTTCTAATTTTATGTGGGTATTACATTTTTTAAAGTTTAATATACATTCAAATCCAAAGTAAATCCTTATTCTAATCAGCATCTTGAGTTTATAATTTCAAATAAACCTTTTTCAATTTGCCACCTTGAAAAACTTTCTCAGTTTCCCAGTTGCCATTTTATGCATTTCTTAATTTAAAATTAATGCCTAGTTTAGCGTGGGTGGTACTTTTTAAAATACAATATACATATTTCAAATCCATAATAATTCCATTTACTGATCAATATCTTAAGCATATAATTTCAAATAATTAAATATTCATGTCTTTTTATTTATCATTTCTTTTTGTATCAGCACCTCGTAAAATAAAAATTTAATATAATTTCCTTCATTTGCATCCAACCCACCTTTACCACTCTTACAACTACATATTAGCAGTCCTAACATATATTTCTTTCTTAAATACCTCTATAAACCAGTTTTCCTTTATTTTAATAAATATCTTAACCCACAATCTTGTAATATATTTTGTCCCAACTTCTTTTCCCACTTTTTTTCTGCTTAATCACATCTTTTTTATTCCGGGTCTTCCTCTCCACTACAAAAAAACAATTTTCTACCTTTAAAGCCCTCATTATTATAGTACATTTTTTCCTACTATCCTTGGAAGAATTATTACATTTCCCTGTCTTCTCTCTTTCTTTTTTAGTCTCTGATTTTTATTCTCTTTCTTCAATTTTCTCCTTCTTCTGCTTTGTCCTGTTATTTTTTCCATTTCTAAAAGCTTCTTTAGGGTTTGTCTTTTTCTTTGTTGATCCTGGTATCTCATCCATAGCTTAAGCATTTCTTCCATGCGCACCAGGAACTTGCTGCCAATTAAATTTGTTGTGCTTCATCTTTTGTTAACTCCATTTTAGTCAAATATTTTCTATCTTATAGTATTAAGTCCAATCTTTATAATACCAATTTTAATAGTCAACATCCACAGTCCAAGTATTCCTAAATCCCATTTGCAATCCAAATAGTTCAAACCTCAAATGTCCAGATCTTTAAAGTTTTTCCTTTTTTTCTGTTCCCAGTCACACATTTATTTATAATCCACCATCAATCTCCTTTAAGCCACTTCATGTTCTGATCAGGATTCATATCATATAATCATTATATTTGTTTCAATTAATCCACCAAAAATCCACAGAAAGAAAACATTAAAAAAAAATCTCCTTGCAGACATCTGCCATTTTAAAACTTCTTAAGGCTTCCTTTGTTGCTTAGCTTTCTGTAGATTTCACTCACCTTTTTAAAACTCCTTTCTTTTTCCTTAGATGTAAAATCCAGCAGTTTTAAACTGTTAACAAGCGCTTCCGCTTTAAACAAGAACTTTTGTTACTTCAAAGCTTTAATCACTTTCGTTTTCACACCATTTCATTCAAGCCAGCATTATCTTTGATACTTTGTATCTTCACTTTGTTTTAAAAGAAGACTTTTTAACCACTGAATTAGGTTTCTGAAGAAATACTT
>JANHFO010039905.1:0-11053 GCA_032468095.1 Pareas carinatus | reverse complement strand
AGTTATGCCTTAGTCTCTCTCCTGTTAAGACACATAAAAATATCATAAGCTCAGTTGCTTCTATGTTTGTTAAGTTTAAAATGAATAAAGAACATTTATAAACGACTTTTGAATGAAATGAGTTAATGGGCTAGATCCAACCTCAACAGTTTTTTTCCCTGGAGGAAAAAAACTCAAAATAAAAACCCAGAACTGAGATGGTTAATCACCTTCCTGATGACCTCCTTCTCAGTGATTTTCCAAGAATTCTGTCTTATCTATTCATTAATTGGTTTGACAGGTCAAACTTTCTCTTGAAAAGAAATTTCCATGTTTCAATCTATCAAAATAGAGCTGGAAGGGATCTTGTAGGTCTTCTGGTTCAACCCCCTGTCCAGTCTCTTCTTAAAAACCTCCAGTGATGAAGCACCCACAAACTCTGAAGGCAAAAGCTGTTCCTCTGGTTAATTGTCCTTAATTCCAGGTTGCTTTTACTATGTTTTAAAAAATGTTTTTAAAAATGAAATCCATAGGCCCATGAATAAGGAATATGCATCTTCCCACACTGCTATATGCAGGATGTATGTGGACAAATTGTGTATGTGCGCACATTGCTGTATCTGATGACACTGCTAAGTATAAACAGCTGCTTCAACTATCAAAGTTCAAAACTATAATGCAGCTGCTAAATCTTGCCCAAGGGATGATGGATAGATACCACAATGCTTTCTATTCTTGACAGTATAGCTTGGCTGAATTATAGGAATTCACTCCTGCAAAGTGACATCCAAATTAAAAAAAAATCTGAAAGAGAATCAGAAGCACACTGTGCCCTATGAAATGGAGATGTGCTCCTCTTCTTGAATATCCTGATTTTTATCATGCCCGACTAAACACAGCTGAATACTAAGGCTCATTAAAAGTGGCAAACAGCCATGCATCTGCCTAATGATGTTTTGGGAGCTCAAGAGACAGGAATGGCACAAATTCTTTTAAGCGTGACTTTATCAGATGGCATCAACACTGCAGACAGTTTTGATCGAGCATTTGCAATGAACCTATAATGTGCTAACTGCCTCTGCACCAATCAGGTTCACAAGTCTCACTTTCAGGGGTGTTTCAGAGATACTGAGAACAGGATCCAGACTGGTGGTGTTGGAAGAAAAATCTGGTCCGGTTCCAAGCTGGAAGATAGACGCTGAAGAAATGAATTGGAAGCAGCTGCATGAGAGGAGGTCTCCATTTTATTTATTTAACCAGAGGCAAACAGTGGCAGAATGCCTCTGGTGTGGCAGACAAAATCAGTTCAGCAAGTACATGAATTTTTATACTTTTCTGGTACATTTCACAAGCTGTTAGCTTACATTGGTTTGCCTTTTATTATTTTAATTTGTGCTTCCTGACTTCCGAGGGTTATGTAAAACTTGTGATCTTCCTTGGGACTTGGGAAATGTAAATTTAAGTATTAGCTTCCTTAGTTTTAATCCTATCAATTAGTTTTGATTTGTTTTCAATAATTATCTGGTGTCTGTCTACTCAATTATTGCTGCTGCTGTGTGTGTGCTCTTTTGCTTTTGGGACTGTTGTCTTTCTTTCCTGACTTTTGAGTTGGTTTCTTATAATTTTGGCATGGAGGGGATGGGAGACGGGGGTCTGATCTTACAGTGGGAAGTTGTTCTCTTGTCTGTCACAGCATTTGCTCAACAAGAGATTGGCCCTATATTGTGGGAACAAGCATCCTCTTTTCTTTTAATTCCTTCTCCAATGACATTCTCTCCACACCATGTTCTAGTACTTTGAGGTACAGACCACTCTGAAATAACTTTTAGCAATTCAGAAAGCAATAAAGGATTATCAGAAATGGAGTGCCTCCTGTATGCATCCTTTCATAATAAGTGGGCACTTCTCTGGTACAGTGATGATAATGAATGAGATGAATCAGACTGCAACTCAGATCCAGAATGAGCGGTGAACTTGCCTGTGAGCAACAACCCAAGTTTGTATGTTACAGCAGCCACTCTGATGTAGCAGCTAAGGCACCAGATTAGAATCTGAGAAACTACGAGTTCTTGTCCTGCCATAGGCACAAAGTCAACCGGGTCACCTTGGGTCAGTCACTCTCTTTCATTTCCAAAATCTTGACAAGATAACTGCAGGGACTAGTCCAAGGAGTTAGCAGGGGTCAACACTGATTCAAAAACATGTCTGTCTGTCTGTCTGTCTGTCTGTCTGTCTGTCTGTCTGTCTGTCTGTCTGTCTGTCTATCTGGCTATCTAGCTATCTATTTATCATCTATCTAATCTATCATCTATCCATCTCTATCAAGCACAGCCTCAAGACAAACTTCCCAGTTTTTTAAGTTAAGCACAAATAGAAATATATCGTTGTTTCAAATATATACTTCCAATAACTCAGAACAAGTTTTGGAAAAAAATCAAAACCTTTCATAAGAGGGTAAAGTTAAATGTTCATTTTATTATATCACTTAGAGTTTGCCTCTTAACATAAGACTACTTTCAGTCTTTCAAAATGCTCATTGGGAAATCTGCTTTAGAAATCTAGCAAAAGTAAATGGCTGAGGACTCAAGCAGCCCTACAGAACTCCACAACTATCAGGTTTTCAGATATTATGATGTACTGTTGATAGTCCTTGAAATGTGACTGTACTGGAGTCTGCAAATTACGTTCACATGTTGCAGCAGTCATTCGATGAAATGTGTCACCTAATAACCCTAACCTTCATCTCTGCTCTTCCCAGAGAAATGTGAAATGAACATACAGGTTTATGGGCATCACTTGAGCATGGTGAAGGCCTCAGAAGATGACCTCTGTAATACTTGAAACATGTTTTTTGTAATACTGTTGCACTGGGGAATTAACCTGAGATTTCTTTTATTTTAAATTTGCTTTTTTAATCGTATTGCTAATAATTTCCCATAAGCCTTAACTTTCAACAAAATCTTCTCTTTCAGAAACCAGGTCTGACAGGAGAGCATTCAATACATTGTAGATAAGAGTTTCGTTTTTAGCTCTGTGAACAAAGAATATAGTCAAGCCAACCTTTGGTAGCGCTGAGAACAAGTCTAATCCTAAACCCATTTTGATGTTTCTCCTTTGCAAAGGTTTCTTTTGCTTTTACTCGGAAATACAATGCTCTTTTCTAGGGCAATGCTGTAATTCTTATGATGTAACTTGAACAGATGACTTTGTCTAAACCAATCAACTTTTGCTTTGAAGTTCTTTGTTGTCCTAACTATAAAAGTAAAGGTAATCCGTTTCTGGGAGACCGCACTGTATCAGGGAACTCCAAAAAAATTGCTTTTAAATGATCTTCTGACTTGATTGTTTATTGGAAAAGGTAAACCAAGGCAGAAACTAGGGACAGATTTGGCCATCAATGAAATGCCACCTGGGTGAGTGAGACCCTTAGATGCCTTGTACAGGCCCAGGCCCACTTGCCCTGGCCCTCTGAAGGCTTCTCCCACCCCCGAAATATTCCATGCTCTGCTTTCCATCCCTTGGGTCCCCATAAGCCTTTTCCCACTCCCACCAGATCCCCCAAGCCTTAGGCCAGATTCCCAACACACCAGGTCAAGTACTCTCCTCCCCATTTAGCTTTTGAAGAGCTCCAAGGCCTTCCAGAGGGCTGGAATACATAGTTTCTTTGTGCAGTCACATGGCACAGTTCCTTGCCTACAAAATGGTGGCCACATCTGAGTCATCGCTGCACTGCCTAGGGACAAACTACTTCATGTTGCTGCCTTAACAAGCTCTGCATAGTGCTGCAGAATCTTTCTGCAGCATTCAGAAGCTTCTGTGGCATTGTGGAGACTTCTCTAAGGCAGCAAAAGGAAGCAGTCTGGCAGACACCATTTTTCCCTGCCTGTTGGTGGGCAGAGACAAAATGGCGACCACATTTGGGTAGTTCCATAAACCAGCAAACAAACAAACAAACTGATTCTAGGAAGGTCATAATACACCAGATGATAAAAGCAATATAACAAGAACCAAGATTCAAGGAAACCCAAACCAGAAAAGAAAAAAAGGAACAAGATGGTGCCCCCAGTAGTCAACCCAAACAGCCAAACAAAGGAGCTGCAGCCATCCTAGCCAAAGGTCTAAGGGGAACAGATGGGTCTTTCTAGCCTTCCAGAATGCCAACACAATGGGAGCTATCTTAATGACCTTGGCTCTTTGGATTATCATTTCTGTTGCTTCATTTATGTCAACGTTTTATCAGCCATTGTTGCTGCGCTCAAGAACTTTCCTGCACATTTTTTTCTGAATGGCTCTTGAAGTCTTTTTTATATGTACCACCTGGAGTCACCTTTGGGAAGATGGGTGGCATACAAGTTTTGATAAATATATTTACCTTTCACTATCACGCTGTCTTGCCTTTCTTCCATCTTCCATTCTTCTTGATCCATGCATCTCAGGGCAAAAGAACCTGTCAACTATTATAGAATTATATGCCCACCTCTAAAAATGTTATCTTTCATTTTGCCACAGGTTGGTACTTTTGGGGTGAGGAAAGTATAAAGTCTATATTCCTTTTAAAATTCAATTCAAGCGCACATTCAAAAATAATATAGTTTGGTATCATGTAGCACAGTGGTCCCCAACCTTTTGGGCACCAGGGATCGATTCCATGGAGAAAGTTTTTTTCCGTGGACTGGAGGTGGGCATGGCTTTACATGCTGCCTGCATCCCGCCAATAGAACTTGGCTTGTTTGCATAGACCGGTTGCTGGCATGCCGCGGAGCGGTACTGGTCCACGGGCTGGGGATTGGGGACCTCTGATGTAGTGCATAGATAGCTTGTTTAGTACAGATTAGAACAATGTATGAACCTAGTGTTTATGGTTTGTAAAGTATGGATTATAGCTTAGTCTTAGGTATAACCTAAGATATTTTAGTTTGACCAATGGATTATGGTTAAAATAAACCAAGACAATGTGATGTGTGACATGCATGTCCTAGTGTTATAGTCATACTACAGAGTGGCATTTTGTGGGGGTTTGCTGTACTTTCCTAAAAATTAGCATTTTATATGACATTTCCCCATTGCAAAATCCCTTTCTAAATCTTAGAATTCATCTATGTGTCAGTTGAATATCTTCCCCTCCAAAGAAAAGGAGAAAAACGTTAAATCTTAAACGTTTAAAAGTTACAGCCACAAAGCTACAAAAATATCTCATCATTCCACCAAAGGATTGTAGCTTTCTTCCTCGATCATATTTTTCCTCTCACAGCTATAGTTGTGATCTCCATTACAGGTGGAGCCTTTGTTTATTCTATGAAGCGCAAGTAATACATAAGAATACAAGATCCAAGACAAAGCAGAATGGATTTTTTTTAAAATATCACTTTCTTTCTCTGCCTCAAAACAACTTGGAGCTCTGACAAAGCATACATATAGATGCATTAAAAACATTAACTATCCATAAATAAAATTATGCCTAAAAAGATTCACCATTAACTATATTATCATGGTATACATTAAAATTGTTACAGAGAGCTGTCTTCACTTGCAGATAAAAAGCCAATGCAAAAGGCAAATGACCAATACATTTCAAACAGAGTTCTGCCTCGGAGCAAGGGTTCTTGTGGGTGTGGCTTCTAATATCTGTAAAGACAAAGAAATATGTAAATGAACTGTCACAACAGACCTTCACTTTGGAAATGATCCTGGGCACACAGCTGGAAAACCCTTACTAAGGTAAGTACCTACCCAATTGTGATGTGGTTACACAGTTCTTTCCACCCCTCGGTCTAAGAGGCGCACAAAAATTTCAATGCAGAGTTCTCACTTGCCAAAAAGATTTGCACACAATTCAAGGATTTATTTCTATTAAAATTAGAGAAGGAGGAATTTAATTCCCTTTATTGATTATGAATCAGATATCAAGGTCCTCCTTTGTCAAGACACAAGATTCATTTTATGTATTATGCCTTATGCTAGATATAAATATGAAGTGTATTAGAGTTTATGACCTAATTTACACATCAAACTCGATATTATAGAGAGAGTGTTATATATGAATTTGTATAAATGTGGGCATAGAAGGGTGTATCAAGAGAAATGCCCATTGGAAGGATGTGGCAGAATTTTCTAAAATGGCTTACATTCAAGCCTACATGAACCTAGGACAGGTAAACATAGATATGATCTAAGTTAAAGAGAGTTCAGATTACATACTGAGCACTATTTATTTACTATATCAATTAGTAATGACCGAATCAAATGGACTTTGAGGGTTTGCACTGAACCACAGCCAAAAAAGGCCAGGTTTAGGATTCTCGCCCCCCCAAGTCTCTTGAAGTAGGCTCTTTTTTTTAAGCATTTAAAGATCCAGGTGTAGCATTTAAGCAGTTCATGAGTATGAGCTAAGCCAAATAAAAATACCCAGAGACAGATGTTTATGGGCCAGAAGGAGAAGTAATTTTTGCTTTAATAGGAGCTAGGTGTTCCAATTAAAAGATTGTTTCTCTAAGCTTTCTGTCCACAGGGGGGAGAAAAAAGATTGCTGATTTATATCCTGTAGGATATGAGCTGAAGAGGAGAGTCTAATCTGTCTTTCAAAAAAGAAAAACAGAGCAAGGACAAAAGCAGGAATTAGACGGGAATTTGCTGCCTGTATTCCTAATGCCCACAGGATGAAATATGTGAAGGATCCAGGCATCATCTCCAGCATCTGTGCTTCCAAGATATGCTACTGTTTGCAGTACTGTTCCTGTCTGTCTATACTATTGATCTCAACATCCCACTCCGTTACTCATGCTGATTCAGAATCATAGCTCCTGCCCACCCTTTTATACCTCTTAAATTCACACGATCTAATCACAATCTATTTCCAGATTTGAGTATCCCACAAGATTGGAGACCTCTAAAGAGAAATCCGCCCTTTCATTTCTTCAGATCAATGCAATACTGAACCACACACAGTTAAGTCTAAAACAAAATAGGATTCCTTTTTGTAATTAAAAATCACTCAATTAAGAAGCATACCAATGCTGGAAACTAATTAATTGTTAAATCACATGTTATATCTGCTTCTTTCTCAATGTAGGTGATTGGCTCATCCCGCTTTATGTTTTTCACAATCCAGCCCACAATATTTCTGGAGGGGGTGTTGTGAAGATTCTAGAGCTTTGTATGCTCAATTAACTATCTGCAGATAGTGATGGGTTTAAAAGTGCGTGATTGCCAAGAAAGTTAATTAACAGCAAAGGCAAAGTTCAGGGAGGCTTTTTTACATCATATATATCATAAAAGATCCATTAGGAAATTTGATTTTCTTCTTCAAAAAAATAGAAAGAGACAATTTTTCTGACATCTGCTTAAACTGCTTGCCTTAACCAAACAGAGAAATGTTTATGCCTTTTATCCAAAGATGTTCTTGCATGAGTTAAAAGCATTCTTCAGCTCTACCAGGAAAAAACACTTTTTCTTTCTTATTCCTAAAGAATAGAATAGAATAGAATAGAATAGAATAGAATAGAATAGAATAGAATAGAATAGAATAGAATAGAATAGAATAGTTGAAAGGGACCTTGGAGGTCTTCTAGTCCAATAAGCTGGGACACCTCTTCTCAATCAGAGACCCTGGAAGAAAAGTTAGTGCTGGCCCAAAAGAACGAAGGCAGATTCTGTGTGCACTGAGCAGATGAGCAGAGGCCCTTGCTGATTGTCCTGGCCATATTCAGAACAGAACAGAATAACAGAGTTGGAAGACACCTTGGAGGTCTTCTAATTCAACCCTCTGCTCAGTTAACTATACCAGTTATCGCTAACCTTTTAGGCACTGAGTGCCGGGTAGAGCCATAACTAATGAGTTGCAGCTCGTGACATCATCGCCCGGTGTCGCTACTCTTTTCCTGAGCATGTGCATGGCCCTCTGATGTCATCACTCGGCACTGCTACTCTCTTTCTGAGCATGCTCAGCTTTGGGGCGTTGCTGGGTCGACTTGGCTTGTGGGCCAACAGAGAGGGCTTTTTGTGCCCTCTGTGGCACGCGTGCCATAGGTCCACCATCACTGTCCTATACTCTTTTGGACAAATGAATGTCCAATCTCTTCTTAAAAACTTCCAGTTTTGGAGCATTCACAAGTTCTGGAGGCAACCCATTCCACTGATTAATTGTACTAACTATCAGGACATTTCTCCTTAATTCCAGTTTGTTCATCCGTTGCTTCTTGTCCTGCCTTCAGGTGCTTTGGAGAATAGCTTGATGCCCTCTTTTTCGTGGAAACCCCTGAGGTATTGAAACACTGCTATCATGTTACCCTTAGTTCTTTTCATTAAACTAGACATACCCAATTCCAGCAACCATTCTTTATACGTTTACGCCTCCAGTCCCCTAATCATATTTGTTGCTTTTCTCTGCACTCTTTCTAGAGTCTCAATGTCTTTTTTACAAAAACTGAATGCAGTATTCCAAGTGTGTTCTTATCATTCTTGGAAACCTCCAAGATCTTGCATTTTGTGTTAGTAGAGGGCTGTGGTAAGTACTGCAAAAGGGATGGGTGAATATTGGGAGGGGAGTCTTTTTTATTTATTTATAAAATAAAAAAACATAGTAAGTATTTCAGCAAACATCAGTCGAGTGAGAATACAATTAGTCATATTGAGTACTTTCCCGTACAATCTTCTATTTTTCTAACACATTTAAATCCCTACTACTTCAGTCTTTTGTCCAACCATCTGTAAAAAATATCTTCTTTCTCTTTCAATCTCAAAGTTAATCTGTCCATTTCAGCACATTCTAATATTTTCTTAATTACTTCTTCTTCTGGTGGTATTTCTTTTCTTCTTCAGTTCTGGGCAAAAACAATTCTTGCAGCTGTCAATATATGTACAGTTAAATATAGATACTGCTTATCAAACATTTCTGAAACTATGGCTAATAAAAAGAATTCAGGTTTAAAATTTATCTGTATTCCTAATATTTCTTGTAACCATATATGTCTTTTTTCCAGTATTCTTCAGCATATATACAAGTCCACCACATATGATAATACGTACCTGTGTTAAATTGCATTTCCAGCATTTATCCGATACCTCCTTAAACAGTTTGCCATTTAAAATGGTGTCATACGCCACGTATAACACATCTTGTATAGATTTTCTTTATATGCTGTCACTTTTGTCATTCTGAGATTTTTTTTTCCTCAAATTTTACCATCTGTTTATATCTATACCTAAAATGTCTTTATATGTCCAAATTTTTTGGATATCCACCAAATTTGGATGCATAAATGCTTCCATTGTTGAAAGCCACACTGTAATTTTTCTATATACTTTTTGTTTTACCTTTTCCCAGATATAATGCATTTCTTACATAGTGGTTTTGAAAATAATTATGTGTCTTATTTTTTCCATACCATAAAAAAGCATACCATCCTAATTTCAAATCATGTCCTTCTAAATATAACAATCTTTTATTTCTAAGCATTATCCATTCCTTAATCCATGTTAATGTGGATGCTTGATAATATAGATTTCATTCTGGTAAGCCCAAACTTCTATTAATTTTACTTTCTTATAACATTTTCACATTTATTCTAGTTTTTTTACCTTGCCATATGTATTTTAATATTAAAGCATTTAAGTCATCAAAATATTTTCCCCCAACTTTATAGGTATGGTCTGAAATAAGAATAATATTTTTGACAATATATTCATTTTAATTGCAGCAATTTTCTCTAAGAGAGATAATTGTAGGTTCTTCCATCTTTCTAGATCTATCTTTACCTAGTTCAATAATCTATCATAATTATCTTCTTTCAAGGTGGAGCATCTAGCGGTTATGTATATCCCTAAATATTTCACCTTGCTCACCATTTGCAAATCCATTTTTCTATTAATTGTTTTTTCGGTTTCTATGTCATATTTTTAACTATCACTTTAGTCTTTTCTCCTTTAATTTTAAGTCCTGCTACCTCCCTATATTCTTCTCTCTTTTGTACCAATTTTGGTATTACAGTTATCAGTTCTTCCAAGATAAATACCAAGTCGTCTGCAAAAGCCTGTAATTTAAATATTTCTCCTCTTACTTTCAGCCCTTTGATGTCAGCATCCCTTCTCACATTTCTGTTTAAAATTCATAACGTCAAAATGAATAACAATGGGAAGAAAGTCTTGTATGAGCAGAACTGCTTTCTTCTATTCACACAAGAAGCATCTTTGGCTATAGACCATAGCTCTTGGCTTCTAGGCCAATAGTATTATTCTTTTATCTGGGCAGAAATTGGTCTGCTTTGAGAAGTAATATTTTGGACATTATTTTAACAGCTCAAAATTTAAGTTTTAAGTATCAAAATATAATTTCAGAACCTGTACTGAAATATGTGGGTATGTTGTAGCGCCTATAAAGGAAAAATGCACATATCATGTTCATGAATAGTTTATGCTTCATTCAAATGACTCCTGTTTTGCATTATATGAGGTTCAATAGATACCTTTTTTACATGGGACTCTAATAGACTAATAATAAAAAAGGTAATTTATGAGAACAGTACTCCATTCTTCAGCCCGCCATAGAATACTTTATGCCACCAGGCTTGAAATTCTGGACCTAGACAACTTAGAGCTACGCCGCCTAAGGTCTGACCTAAGCTTGGTACACAAAATTGTCTGTTACAATGTTCTACCTATCAATGACTATTTCAGTTTCAATCCCAATAATACACGGGCTAACAAAAGATGCAAACTCAAAGTGAACCGCTCCAGACTCGATTGCAGAAAATATGACTTTAGCAATGCCTGGAACTCATTACCTGACACTGTTGTTACATTCCCAAACCCCCAAAAATTTAACTTTAAACTAGCTACAGTGGACCTCACTCTATACCTAAGAGGTCTATAAGGGGGCATGCATAAGTGCACTAGCGTGCCTACCATTCCTGTCCTATTGTCTCCATTTATTCGTACTCATTTAGATTTATATACCGCCCTTCTTTCGAAGGACTCAGGGCGTACAGATAAACAAAAAATCTAACATTGAACTTTAACAATATTTACAAAATATGAGATATGGGTCTGAGGGGAAGGGAATGGGAAGAGTGGAAGGGAG
>JANHFO010039861.1:0-11055 GCA_032468095.1 Pareas carinatus | reverse complement strand
CTAAAATCCCCATGGTTCCCTGTATGTGTGTGGTCTCATCTGTTTTTTGACTGAGTGTTCCACCTTAAAAATGGTATCGGTGGTTTTGAATTTGATGGGGGATCCAAATTCCGCCTATTTCTGAAATCCCAGATCAATTAATCAATGGAATGACATGCCTTCAGAAGTTGTGATTGCTCCATCACTGGTGGTTTTTAAGAAGAGATTTGACAGACAGTTATCTGGAATGGGATAAGGTCTCCTGCTTGAGCAGGGGGGTTGTATTAGGAGACCTCCAATGTCCCTTCCAGCCCTGTTTTCTGTTTTACAAAGACAATGCAAGAACTGTATTGGATGACATAGAATATTTACAACATAAAGAAGAACAAGACATGTTTTACAGAAAAAGCTTTTGATGATTGGAATTGGTCTCTTTGTTTAAGGTTCTGGAAATTATGGACTTTGACAATAATTTTATTCAAGGAATTAAGTCAATATATACATCTCAGAAGTTCAATTTATGATAAATGGTGACCTAACAAAACCATATGATAACCAAAAGCGCGCAACACTAGGTTGTCTTTTGTCCCTTTTGCTGTTTCTTTTGGCTCTTGAAGTGTTGATCTGTCATGGCCCATTGAAGGAGAAAGGAGAGCAGAAGGAAGGTTCCATTAGATTAGTTACTTAGCAACAGAGCAACAATACAGATGAGTGACAGTTGGCTGCAACCACAATCTGAGGAATGACAGACTATAGAAGAGACTTTGTTCCTTCTGTTCTCTTAGCAGAAGATGAGATTTAACTCAGATGTGATCCCTGTGTATGAATTTCACTCTTTTAGGTCTATGGGTTGGCTGACAACCCTGACCCTGCTCTTGAGCCTTGGACCGACTTTACTCATTTATATGCTCCTATCTGGAAAACACATTTTGCAGATTGAAATTCCCCTGAACAGCCAGTGACAGGAAGGGTTGACAGAGATTCTGGAAGAGTTAGCAGATACCGAAGTCACAGCCTGAAGTCACAAACCTGTTATACAACCAACTTTGTGGACGTCCAGTTTGCAGCAGATTCCTACATACGCCCTAAAGTTCCCCTGCTGCTCAAATCCATCAATGGCTGCCCGCTATGATGTGTACTGGGACTTTGGCTGCAATACCACTGAAGAAAATCTTTCCTTTCACACTAGTTTCAGAATATGTAGAACACCTCAAAATGCTTAGCTGCTTTATCAGGCTGGACTTTAGGGGTGCTTCTACTATGTCCATTATACCAAATGTCCTTTGACTCTGGAATGCAATGGAGTAGAACCATTACAGGTCAGGAGACCATCTCAGTGATGGGGTCCTTTCTGTAGCAATGACTGTCTTGAAGTCACATCATCTCAACAAGAGTCCATCTATTGAAATTGCTAGGTAAGTCACTCCTTTTGGTAGCGGATTTAGGCCAGACTACTCACAAATGATTCCAAAAACACTGAGTATTTCTCAATTTCTAGCATGTGTCTGCTTTCTCTCATTCTTCTGGTGAATTACCATCTAGTTTTACCATCCTATTTTGCCTGTGGAGAAATCCTGGGACACATCTGCATCAGGAACACAACACATATTAATTTTCTCAAGTGACAACTGACCCATGTCAAGAGTGGAACAGGCCTATGTTTCTCTTTTAATTATTCTAACAGCTCAGCTATGAGTAACCTTCTCAGAACCCTGATTACTGTTTCAGTAGTGGTCGTTCCCATCAGTATGATATCTAGCCATTTAGAGTAGGCATCTATGACCACAACAAACGTTTGGTCATAGAATGGGCCAGTGAAATCAATGTGGACTCTAGACCACGGTGCTCCAGGGTATTCCCAATCCAATACTAGTGCCTTTGGGGGTGACTCTTGGCATGGACTACATGTAGCTACCCATTCCTGGATTTCCTGGTCCATATTGGGCCACCAAATATAGCTTCCTGCTAGGGCTTTCATCTGGAAATCCCCGCACAGCCCTTGTATAACGCTTTTAAGACAGGAGTCCATAGACTCTGGGGAAAGACCACTCTTTTTCCCCCACAACAAGCAGCCCCCCTTGACTAACAGTTCATGCTGTTTAACCAGAAACGGTTTAAGGTTTGCGCCTACTGGGTCCTTAGGTCATCCCCTCCACACCATGTTCAAGATAGACCGGAGGGTGGCATCAGCAGCCAAATTCTTAGTTACTTCAGCTGACATCACCAAACCAGATCCCAGGCAGGCTATCAGGAGGAGGGGGATGCCCGGGATCTGGTCTTCCACAAGATCAGGAAGTGGGCATCTGCTGAGTGCATCGGTGAGCTCTGGTCTGGTGAAACAGTTTGTAGCAATACAGTGACAAAAAATAGTCCAATGTGTGAAACAGAGGGACAGTGAAGTAGGCATGGCCGAATCCCCCACCAAGAGCCCCAACTGTGGTTTGTGGTCCATCATCAATTTGAAATCCTTCCCAAATAAATATTCATGGAACCACTTGACCCCCTCGCCACTGCAGCCAATGCTTCTCTGTTCAGCTGGCTATAGTTTCTCTCCATGCTAGACAGAGTCCGGGAATAGAAGGTAATCGGGGCCTTGGTTCCGTTTGGAAGCTGGTGACTGAGAATGGCCCCTATGCCAAAAGAAGAGGCGTCAAAAACTAGTATCAGGGGCAATGTGACATTGTATTTGATTCGAAAGTTATTCTCGGAAAGGACCCATTTTACTACTTCAAATGCGGCGACTTCCTTGTGCCCCCAAAACCACGGGCCATTTTTAGCCAGCAGACTGTGAAAGGGCTCTGCTACCGTAGCTTTATTTCTTAGGAAACTGCTATAAATTCAGTAGTCCCAGGAAGGCTTGTAGTTTGGTTTTATTCTTTCTGGTATGTCTGCACGAGGTCAAGTTTGACAGTTTGCTGAAGCCCAAGGAATGCAACAAGTGCTGGACAATCGGAACAAGGTAGGTGCTCGGTTGAAGAGCTTTTTTCAGGCGTGCATTTATAGTCTGCACAGATGCGCATGATCCTGTCTTTTTAATGAGGTCACAATGGGAGTCTCTCATTTTGCATAGTCAACCGTTTTAAGAATGCCTTGTTGAATTAACATGTCCAATTCAGCATCTATTTTAGGTTTTAAGGCAAAGGGAACCCTATGAGGCTTCAGGCGAATAGTTGCCCTGTTAGGGTTTAGGCTAAATGAAATGGGGTGCCCCTATACTTGCCGAGCTCTGGGCTGTAAACATTTTGGAATTTCTGAATTAGGTTGTCGGTGCAGGTGCTGGCGATCGCGTTAATGCTGGTTACCCCTAATCCGAGGGAGTCAATCCAGTTCAGGCTGAGCAGGTTCGGGAGGCTTCTGTTGACCACAGTCATGGACAGCTTTCCCTGGAACTTGTTGTGGACCACCGTGAGTGATGCGCAACCCAGGACTGGTATGCAATTTCCCTGGTAGTTGCTGAGCTTTAAAAGTTGGTGCTCTAACTGCCCTCTTCTCAGGCTGGAAACCGCTCTACGCAAGGTTCGTCAGTAGATGATGGTCACTGAGGATCCCATGTCAATCTCCATCCCACATGGTGACTCCTCAAAATGGACTGTGACTGTCAACATTTTCCTGTTATGGGTGTTGGCTTTGGCAATTCTTGTCTGGTTAGTCTCAGGTGTTCCACTCTATTTCTCTGCCATTGCAGTTTTCACGCTTCTTTTTTCTCCAGCCTTCGGGTCTCTGGCCGGGCAGCCTCAGGGGTGGCCTGGCGAGTGACTGATAGGGTGGCGTGACAGAATCTGGTCAAGAGCCCTTTTTTGTCACATATTTGACAAATGGCGTCTCGATAGCAGCAGGAGGCTCTCAAGTGCTGGTCCCCACAGCTAGTGCAACGTTGTTGTCTAGTCTCTTGTTCCACAGTTTTTTGCCTATTGGAGTGATAGAATTTGTCCTCGCTGTTCCCAGTCATTATGCGGTAGTGACCTTTGTGCACAGTAACCATAATCTTGGGGGCTGCAGCGAGCTTTTGTAGAGATTTTGTAGAGTACCTGAAGCCACGGCTTTGTGGAAGGCAATCATGTATTGGTTGATGGTCTTGCTTTCTTTCTGCATCCGATGCCTAAATTCATAACTTCTCACAGTCTTGGATGGAGCCGGGGCATAGTGAGTCCTCAGAATGTTCTGAAGCTCCTTCCATGGTACCATTTGAACTGGGGTTGTCTCCAACAGGGACTTTGCTGTGTCGAATACATCGTGGTTGCAATGGCTGAGGAAAAGTGCCCTTTTCCAATTGTCTGACAGATTGAGGAGATCATTTGCTTCCATGAAGCATTCAAACCAGGACATGTATGTGCCCCAGTGCTCCTTTGCCGGATTGAAGGGTGTTGGCAAGTGGAATGCAGACATGTTTGCCGCTTTTCCGCTTGTTTGAATTTGGCAATGAAAACGGCCGTTGCTCCTTCCATCCGCCTGGCTGGCGGTTCATTGTCAGCTCTTTTGCTTCAGTCCTTCCTTGATTCCTTCCTCATTGCCAGTGTTAGATCGGGTGAAAAGGAAGATGTCGAGACTGGCTTCAAAGACAGCTCTTTATTGTACAACTATATATAATCCAGCAGTGGTCTCTCTGACAGTGCTTCTTTATATGGAGGGCTGTCAGGGAGTTTAACCTATCACCTTTGAGTATTTCCCACCTCAATCAGCGGACCTTGGTGGACGCTTCTGTTGTCAGTATGTAACAGAACACTTATGCAGCCATCCCCGAACAATAGATGCATACGTTACCTCATATGCAGTGCCAGAGTAGTCTCCTCAAGCCGTAAGTCCAACCCTCCTTGAATTCTGTTGACTTTTAACAGAACTACGCTGATGCCTCCTTTTCCTACTAAAACAGTTGGATAGGCAGCATTCTTCCATATCATTCTCCACTTTTGATCCATCACCCTCTTCAGTAAGGAAGGCGTTTTTTCTATTCAAATTCTGAATTTTAGTATAGGAATTGTTAACAGCTGGAGAATTAAAAAGAGACCAAAATGTTATATAGAATAGAATTTTTTTAAGTCTTGATATTACGCAGTGATTTATATTGAATGTTCAATAAAAGGAAAAAATAATGAATGTCTAAATAATAAACTTGGTAAGGTTATATTGACCAGAATGACAAAGTTTGGAAATGATAAGTTTGATATTGTTTTAATAGATAATAGGATGACCTATAAGATTTAAAATGTAGCAAGATGTTTAAGTAATATTGCAATAGCAGTTAGACTTATATACCACTTCACAGTGCTTTATAGCCCTCTCTAAGTGGTTTTATTGCCTTCAACAATCTGGGTCCTCATTTGACCGACCTCAGAAGGATGGAAGGCTGAGCCAACCTTGAGCTAGTGGAACTCGAACTGCTGAACTTACTGGCAGTCGACTGTTAACAGAAGTAGAATGCAGTACTGCACTCTAACCACTGCGCCACTACAGCTCATATAGTTACAGTTACATATAGCTTCTGATACCTGTGGGGTGGGGTGCAGGCCATTCTGAGGCCCTTTAGGCCCATTCTGAGGCCCTTTCAGCCCGTTCTAAGACCCTTTTGACCCATTCTGAGGCCCATTTGCCCGTTCTAAGGCCTGTTCAGCCCCTCTGAGGCCCATGCAGGGAGCGGGCAGGCAGAAAGTGAGGTGAGGCAGGCCCTGCAGAAGGTGGGGCAGTGGAGCCGGGCGAACAGGGTTTCTGGGGGAGGTAGGACTGAGGGGGTTAGGGTTAACAAGGAGGAAAGCAGCCTACCGGAATGCCATGTTTATGCTTTTCTGTAAGAGTCTCCACTCATGCCACTGCTAGTGGTGGTCTGAACAGAAAAACCCAAAATGAAACAACAGGCTGCGAAAGTCCTCCAAACAGGAGAAAGGAAACAAACCGTATGGGATATTTTGTCCAACCACAACCCTCTACCAATCCTGAATTTAAATATGGCAATAAATCTTAAATAACTTGAGGAAAAAATAATATTTTTAAAAATCCTTCCTTAGTGAGCACCTAGATGGGAATACAAAATTATGTAGCAAATTTGATGTTTTGTAGCTTTAATGGTTTTAGAGATCTTGTGATGAGTCAGTCAGTCAGTGAATGAGTGAGTCAGCGAGTGAGTCCTATTTGAGAAATATATAGATAGATATAGTTAACGTGTAAGATGAAAGAGGTGTAAAATAGAGTTAATAGAAATGATAAACTTCTTAGAGATTTTTAAAAATGGAACAAGAGAAGGGTGACTTTGTAAATTGTATAGAAGCAAAATTGCTTATTTATTTATTTATTTTTCGAATTTCTATACCGCCCTTTTCCAACAGGACCCAGGGTGGTGAACAACCAGCTAAAATACACAAATCATAAAAGTTAAAACATATTAAATTTTATTAACATATTAAATTTAAAAAATATTAAATCAAGTGGTCATAATTATTTAAAACCCCAAGACCAAACCAAATTAAAATGCGGCCACATTCTGGACCAACTGGAACTGGAGTCTCCAGGTGCACCTCAAGGGGAGCCCCATGTAGAGAGCATTACAGTAGTCCAGACAGGAAATGACGAGAGCCTGAATGACCGTGCGGAGGGAGTCCCGATCCAGAAAGGGGTGCAATTGGCATATCAAGCAAACCTGATAAAAAGCCCCCCTGGGCGATCTGGAGTGTTCCCCGCACCCCGCGGAACGACTTTCGCGCGCCCGCAGGACGCCGGGAATGCTCCAATATAGCCTGCAAGGCGATCCTTCGGCTTTGGAGCATCCCGCAAAGCGATTTTGGGGTGCACGGAGATCGCTCCGCGGGACGCTCCAAAGACAAAGGATCGCCCTGGAGGCTGAATTGGAGCGTTCCCGGCATCCAGCAGAGCGATCTCCCACGCTTTTTGGGAGTATTCGCTCCATAAGGCGCAGACACTTCCCCCCCCTTTTTGGGGGGGAAAAAGTGTGTCTTATGGTGCGAAAAATACGGTATATCCTGTTTTTCCTTCAGAGGTGGAAAGGGATTTGCCCAAGGATCACCTCTTGGTTTTTCCCCCTACTCCCAGTAGATTGTGGTGCTCACCTTTTATTGGAGCCAGTCTGCTGGGATTTCATAGTTGATTGTGTTACTTCTGAAGCCTTCGAATAATTCTTGGAACGAGCAATGGATGATTATCTGTTCACGAGGAAAACATCAGCACTCAGCCAGCAATCTCCAAAGAGCGCATTCCTCCATCGCTTTCGTCTCTCTCTCTCTTCCAGGCTTTTGAACAACAACCTACTGAAGCACATAGCACAGAACGCCTTTGAAGGGCTGAAGAAGTTGAAATACCTGTGAGTATTGATCTCCCCACAGTTTTGGGGAGTTGAAGTCCACCCGCCTTAAAGTTTTCATGATTGGGAAACCCTGAGTTAAAGCATGTTTATATTCTTATGCCAGAATCTTTCCCCTGAACATCTGCAGAAGAGAGTGCCTCAGGATGCAAGCTGTTTGATTAAAATTATTGGTTCGTTCTGCCCACAGGTGGTCCTTGACTTACAACGACACTGGAAAAAGTGACCGTTTTTCACACAGACAACTCGCGCAGCCTTCCCCCCCCCCCCTGTGGTCAGGTGATCAAAATTCACGCTTGGCCCCTGGCTCACAATTACGACTGTTACCGTGCCCCACAGGGTCACGGGGTCACCTTGTGTGATCTTTTGACATGCAAAGTCAGAGGGGGAAAGCCAGATTCGCTTAACAACCGTTTTACTGACTTAACCATGGCAGTGATTCTTTTAACCACCGTGGCAAGAAAGGTCGTACTATGGGGCAAACGTCAATACGAGTCTCACTTGGCAACCTAAATTTTGGGCTCAATTGTGGTCGTAAGTCGAGAACTACCAGTATAGGGTCTCCTGCTTGAGCAGGGGGTTGGACTAGAGGACCTCCAAGGTCCCTTCCAGCTCTATTTTGATAGCGTGAAAAAAGCCACTGGCTGCTTTGAGGACGAACAGCAGAGATAGTGTTCTCTCTATCTGCAGAAGTTGATTTCTTGTCTCTTATTGCTGCCTTGTATAACATATACACACTGTCCTCGTGTTATGACCACAGAAGTAGTCCCGCAATTGTAAGTTGTGACAGTCGCAAAGTGGATCCCCATGTGACTGGACCTGATTTTGCAATCTTTTTGCGACAGTGATTCGCTTAACAACTTTGGCAGGAAATGTCATAAAATGGGGCAAAATCCACTTAACAACGGCCTTGCTTAGCCACAGAAGTTCGAGGTTTCATTTTGGTCATAAATTGAGGACTACCTGTACTGGAGTCTTAGCTGGCCCAGGAAAAGGTTGCTGTTACAATAATTGCAAATGAATCATCTGAGATGCTGTAAAAATTACAGATAGTCCTTGATCTATGACCATAATGGAGCCTCAAATTGTAGTTTCAAATTGTGATGGCCGTAAACCTGAATCACATACATGACCAGTGGTCGTTAAGCAAACACTGCAGTCATTAAGGAAACCGATGGTTTGCTCCAGGACAATGTTGCTGAAAACTGGACGTCTACGCTGGTTTTCGGCACTGGTGAAACATAGTCATGTGACCGTGGGGCACTGCAAAATGGCTGTAGGAACTTCAAACAGTCACTAAGCTATGGGTCGTAACTCGAGGACTACATGTATAGTGGCGCATGAACTTTCCTTGTTTGTTTGCTTGAAGACTGCGTACACCCAGGCGATATTGTTTACACCCAATGAGATTTTCCCATTCTAATTCTTCACTTTCTCTCTTTCTTTTCCAAGTTACCTTTACAAGAATGAAATCCAGAGCATTCAACGCCAGGCTTTCAAGGGGCTGCATCATCTGGAACAGCTGTACGTTGGCCAAACTTAGAATGTTAGAAATTGCACAGAGACCGGTGGAATTTCCTCTCTGGATTTTAGCCATGCAAACCCCCCTTCTCCTGCCTCCATCTAACCCATACCCCCCCCCACCTTTCCCTCCAAAACAAGTGCAAATTGTTCTAAAATGTTTCTGGCTCACGAAGATGACCGTGAGTCTTGGCAAGTGCTGGTTGCGAGAAGATGAAGTGGCAACAAGGGTGTTTTGCAAAACGATGGAGACCTATCCCTCATCTCATTCTCCTCCTTTTACGTAATTCCATGCTCTTGTCTTCCTTAGTTGTCTCTCCTGGCTTGTACGAGGGCAATTGGGAGGGAAAAAAACCTCCGTTTGGTTATCAACGACAGACCCTCGCAGATACAGAACTTTTATTATGCACATTAGAAAACTACAACATGACATGACTTTTCGACATCACCTCCATTCAAAGGGAGGCACTTATCATAACGTTTTTACAAGGTTTGAAATTCCTTCTGCAAAGAAATCTCCCTCCTGGGAATGAAGCCACCCTGGAAGAAGCACTGTGAAGCGGCTTGTCATTGTCAAAACGGTGCGACGTAAGCATCGGGGCATGCTGACTTCCGGTGTGGTGTTGGCTCACCCGCCCACTGCTAGACGTACCCAAGAACTTTTGGAACAGTTCCAACATTGGGATGTTTTTGATCCCCTGTCTATAGCCCAGATTTGGCACCGAGCGACTCCCCACTCTTCTGGCTTCATCCCCAGGAGGGAAAAATAAGTCTTCAATTTGAGGCTCAGAAAGTCACCCAATTCAGAATGTCTCCAACTAGACTCCTCCACCCTACTAGATGCTTAGCGCAAAGTGCTCCTCACCACTTATGGGGAAACAGGAAACAGAACATAGAATAATAGGTTCGGAAGGGACCTTGGAGGTCTTCTAGTCCAACCCCCTGCTCAAGCAGGAGACCCTATACCATATAGCCGCGACTCGTCCAGGCACTCAGTGTCTAAAAGGTTAGTCATCACTGCTCTATACTTCTTAAGGCAACTGTCCAATCTCTTCTCAAAAACCTCCAGGGATGCACTTCTTCTCCAAATGATCTCATATGGAACTCAGGACAAAAAAAAAACCCCGAATCTCTTCCCAGCAATATATATATATATTCAACAGGAAACGATCCAAACTGAATGGCTTGAAAATAAACTCAGAAGAGTAAGCGGATCAATGCAACCTCCAGAAACATCACCCTGGGCGTTGAGGATCACTGATCAGAGAAGGAATTAGTTCATTGGTAATTGGGGGGGATTTTTGTTGTTGTTGAGGTAATTGAGGGATTTTTCTTTCTTTCTTTCTTTTTTTTAAAAAAGGACACATTTCCTGAATATTCTCTCTCTCTCTCTTTTAAGCATCGTACATCTGGCCGTAGGTAGGTGCATTTACAATCCATCCGAATGCATCTGATATTAAAGAATGAATAGTTATCTGTTTATGAGCCAGTAGTGTGCTGCGGTCGCCAGAAACCATGGCAATCTCAGGTTAGGGATAGATCACGATGAAGATCAGGAGAAGTGTTGCTACTGCTTTATAAGGTCTTGGTAAGGCCACACTTGGAATGCTGCATTCAGTTTTGGTCATCCCAATATAAAACGGATGTTGAGATTCTGTCAAGAGAGCAGAGAAGAGCAACAAAGATGATCCGGAGGCTGGAGACTAAAAAGGTACGAAGAATGATTGGATGTTGGGTATGTTTAGTCTAATGAAGAGAAGGACTTAGGGGTGACAGGATATCAGTCTTCCAATATCTCAGGGGCTGCCCCAAAGAAGAGGGAGTCAAGCTATTCTCCGAAGCCCATGAAGGCAGGACAAGAAGCAACGGATTTGGAAACTCATCAAGGAGAGAAGCAACCGAGAACTAAGGAGAAATTTCCTGACAGAACAATTAACCAGTGGAACGGCTTGCTTCCAGAAGTCGTAGATGCTCCATCACTGGAAGTTTTAAAGAAGAGATTGGACAACCATTTGTCTGAAATGGCCGAGGGTTTCCTGCTTGAGCAGGGGGTTGGACTAGAAGACCTCCAAGGTCCCTTCGAATTCTGTTATTCCCCTCAGGGGCTGTGGTAGCAACGTGACAGGGGGAAATTCAGTTGTTTTGAGGAAGGGCTTTTTATTTTTTTTTATTTTTTTTTATTAAAAAGTTTTATACACACATACAAAGTATAAGAAATATAACAAATAACCATCTTGAACAATTCCCCC
>JANHFO010039683.1:0-11063 GCA_032468095.1 Pareas carinatus | reverse complement strand
CAAAAATGCCAAATCCAGTCTCAAAATCTGGCAGACTGTGCGATGAACAATAATAATAATAATAATAATAATAATAGCAAAGAAATATAAAACTTCATCATTGAAAACGAAATCAACAAAGTATAATAGAAATAAAATTTGAACCTTAAGAATTTCACAAAATACAAGGTTTTTTTTTTAATAAACGAGCAGGAGTATTTGTAGCAATCTCAGAAAGAAAGAGAGATTGGCAACTCCTTGAAGAAAAACTGATAGATTAGTAGTAACTTTGCCAGTTTCCTTCTTGAGTCTGTATCTGAGGGTCCTTCCTTTACAGTGGGTTGTTGGGATACTTAGCTACTTGTTATTAATACCTGAGCTCCAGGCATGAGTTAGGTTGTTTTATTTCCCTATCTGCTTGACTGTAGCTGACTCAGTGTTGGCCCATAGACTATTAAAATCTGGTTAGAAGGAATAATACCATAACAGTGTTTGGGAGACCTCTAAGGCCTTAAGTGAGGTAATTGCCAAGCACCTGAATTGCATCTCATGACCTTGAGGCTTGTCAGATTGGCCCCAATTTCCCCTTAGGAAAGAACGACCCTTCACTCCATTAGATTATA
The DNA here is from genome assembly GCA_032468095.1 of Pareas carinatus. Lineage (NCBI taxonomy): Eukaryota > Metazoa > Chordata > Lepidosauria > Squamata > Pareidae > Pareas > Pareas carinatus. The sequence goes on along the minus strand of JANHFO010039683.1, from coordinate 10,461 downwards.
GAAAAGGTACTTTTACTAAAGAGGTTGAGTGCAACATGGTTGGACAGACTCTGAAGAAATTCTGTGCAAAGATACAGATTCTTAGCCCCAAAATCCACCCCACAGAGATCCCCCTGGCCAATCAGGAGAGCAATCATTGTTATGGGAACCAGGTAGATGCAGCCCTGTTGTAAATGTCATTCCCATGCTGGAAGTGCGGAAGATGGTTCGTCTTCGCACTCACAGTTTCTGTGTGTTCTCTATAATTCTCTCCACAGCTCCAATTCACATTACATTCTTTCACACCTCTAGCGTGCTTCCCTAACCAAATTCCTCCTTCTCCTCAATTCATGGCAGTTGCAAACGAGCTTCAAAGCAAGCAAAGATATGCAGCTAACATTCAGCCCCCACCCCTTGAGAACACTTTAGCTCTAGGAATGAAAAAGAAGAGTCAGGTTAATTACTGCAGATTAAGCATGCAGGGTTTGTTAGGATAGCTGTGATGAAATGCCTGTAGGAGTCTGGCTGTTGGAATTGGTCTGCCATTCACCCACTTCCTTTGTGATGCTGGGAGATACTTCCAGGCAACTAGATACTGTACTTTCCCTTTGTGTTTTTTAGAGTTAAGTATCTTTTTGATTTCAAAATGCTGTTCTCCTTCTATGAAGATTGGGGTAGGAGGTAGTATGAGAGTTGGACAGAGTGAAGAGAAAATCTCAGGTTTAAGTAGGTTGCAATGGAATATTGGGTGGATTCTCTTGAGATTCTTAGGCAACTCAAGGTGTACGGTCACTAGATTTATGATTTTGGTGATGGAAAATAGACCAGTGTATTTTGGTCTAAGTTTCTTTGATGGCTGGGTGGACTGTATCTAGTTTGTTGATAGGTATACTCCCACCGTAAAATTCTTTTGCTTAGCATGGTGTTTATTGACTTGCTATTTGGGCTTGCTCTAATGTTTTCCAGGCTGCCGGCCAGGTATTTTGTAATTACTGTATCCATTCTGCTAGTGAAGGGCTTTGGGTGTGTGTGTGTGTGTGTGTGTGTGTGTGTGTAGGCAGTTCAGACATTGAGAGAGTTAAAAAAAATTCTGTTGGTGCTTTTTTTTGGTGACGCTAATTGGCTTAAGCAATGCGAATGTGTGTGCGGCTTGTGTTCAGCTTCTCGGTCATGTCGCTGTTGGTCATCTCAGTGTCGTCCTTGGTCCTCTCGGTGTCTTGTCGGGGGTGGGGAAGCATCTCGTAGATCCTATAGGTGTTGTGTGGGTGTTCTCTGTTGTGTGTGTGTGTTTGGGAATGATAATTAGCCAGAGCACAACGGTTTGTGAGAGAGAACTCCTCCCTTGCCCTCGCTTGGAAAGAAAGAGGTAGAGAGAGTCAGGTTTTGGTGCACATGCAGTTACCTATTTTTCCTTGGTTTGGCCATTGGTTCCTTCCCTTTGCAATTAAATTCCAAATAACTCACTAAAAAAGTAATATTTCTGAAATTTGTTTCTTAGTGAACGCCTAGATGGGAAGACTGAGGTATGTAGAAATTTCATGATTGTAGCTTTAATGGTTTTAGACATCTCGTGATGAGTCACTCAGTCAGTGAGTCAGTGAGTGAATAGTTTTTGGCGTTTATATCTATAGATAAAAAAATTAAACAAACAAACAAATAAATGCTTCATCAGCCTGCTATGAGAGAGACTCATTGCCAGGGACTGCTGGCGCTCCTAATCGATGTAACGTTTACTTAAGTGCATCACATTTGTCATGTGTGGGAATTGGGTCAGAACAGCGAGACAGCTTGGGCTGGAGTGAATCCCGTTGAGGTTTCTGTTTCCCCAGCTGCTGCTGCTGCGATGTCTCCAACTGCTTCAACGGCGATCTTGGGTGCAGCCAGCTGGGTAAGGACATTTTTGGTGCGTCGGGTTCTGAACGCATCCCTCAGCAGTCTCTGTGCCTGATCAACCAGGTCCTCTGATACTAGCAGTTCCCTAGGGGCTGCCTCAGTGCCATGCACTGCGTGAATAGGTCACATCGGAGGCTTTCTCCTCTACTTCTTCCTCTTTTGTCCCAGTGAGGCTTTGGAGCTTCATCACCAATGGCAAAGCCCCTAGCCATTTGATCTTGTCTTTCGAACGATGTGGCTTAGGAGGGGGTTCCCAAGGAGCTGCCGCTCCACTTTTCTCCAAGTCACTTTTGTGGCTTGCCATATTTTTGCTCAGTCCCCTTAGTAAATATCTCTCTCCGGATTGACTGCCACAGCAGAGCCTGCCTACTATCAGACTGGCCCCAACCCTCCTTAGGAAAGAATGACCCTTCACTCCATTAGATTAGAGAAAAGGTGCTTCTACTAAAGAGGTTGAGTGTGACGTGGTTAGGCAGGCTCTGAAGATCCCTGCGGAGAAACATATTGAAAGCAATTCAGTCCAGTTGTAAATGCCATTCTCATGCTCAGTGTCCTTGAAATGCAGAAGCTGGTTCGTCTTCGCATTCACAGTTTCTATCTGCTCTGTATCAGTGTCTCAACTCCTCTAATTCACATCACATTCTTTCGTACTTCCAGTGCGCTTCCCTAACCAAATTCCTCCCTCCCCTCAATTCATGCCAGTTGCAAACAAGCTTCAAAGCAAGCAAAGTCATGCAGCTGACAGGGCTGGTGTAACAGTTGTAACTGAGGAAGGACTGCAAGTCACTTTTTCTGAGATAGTTATAATTTTAAATCAGTCTTAAGTAAATGGTCCTAAGTCAAGGTCTACCTGAAAAGGTCATTGACTACTTCACTGATACTACATTTGTCTTCATTTACTGAACATATGATATAGGCATTGCAACTTTTATAGTCTAAAGCTTTTCTTGCTTGTTTCCGAGAATACAAGAAGTTTTCTGGGAGACAAGCGGACTTGCTGATTTATATCAGGTAGAATGCCCCTTAATTTCTTTCAGTTAAACTCAACTGAGCATAACAATCAATGTCTTTTCGAATTAGAAATTTTGAATTTGGGAATATATTAGGAATCTGTAGGTGTCTTGAAAGGCAATTTTATAAGGTAGGCTCTAAGTGTTTCTTTCTTATACTTTCTTTGCTGATTTAAAAAAAAGCCTAAAAATTATCCTAAAAATAATGTGTTTTAAAGAAATAGCCTTTTGCAAGGGCTTGATTGACTGATTTTATAGTTAGGTATGATATTTTTAAAACAAAAGCCATGAAATTGATACATATAAACTTGTACAACTTTGCAAATAAAAGTATCTTTTTCACATATCCATGGTGGTATGAGTTGCTTTAAATAAACAGCCATCAAACTGAAGTCTTCTGCAAGCTGATGTTCTCTACATGTGCTTGATTACAAGATCTATAGCAGCTAACCAGCACTCAAACTAACATGCCTGGAAATTAGGTGAGTGTATTCTAATAAATTTATACACATTTTTTTAAAAAAACTGGCTTCCGTTTGAATAGAAGTGAGGCCTAATCCCCACTATATCAGCAATGTAATAACTTGCCTCCCAGAGTTGTGGGTGCTCCATCACTGGATGTTTTCCAAATTTAAACTGGAGAACCATTTGACCAATTTTCAAGGACTCCCGTCTTGAGCAGAGGGTTGAACTGTTTTGTTTAATATCAGTTTTTTGAGCTGATATTAAACAAAAGGGAGAAAAGAGGAAGAAAAAAGAAAGAAAGCAATAAACTACCCCTCACCAAAGCTTAACTCTTAAAGGGGGAGTAACAAGAAAACTCGCCACTCTATACATAATCTACTGAGGACATCTAGTGGCGAAGGACAATACTGTCAGGAAGTAAAGTTAGGAAAAGACATTAAACAAGCAATACAAACAGCTACTAGTTACTTATATAGAAACTGAATATCTGAAACATATTTGAATTAAATAGTTGAATATTTACCTGTCAGAAGATAATTATATAAGTAAAATAATGAGTAGATACAGAAAGAAGGAGCCACTTTCTCAATCTACACCAATCCCCTCAAGCTAACTCAGTATACAGACTGTGTTACTCAGAGAAAAAGAAAAAAACCAGAACATCAGCAAAAATCTATTCAGGAGCAAATTGCCATACTCAGTGAGACAATTGTTAAAAACCACGAGGAAATAAGGGACAGTTTGCAGAATCAAAACAAGACACGGAGAGAATGAGTCTCCAACTTGAAGAAATCAAACAACAAAATGAACTCCAACTACAAATGATTAGAAAAAAATGAATAAAGAATAAAGACGCTAGAGGAGAAAGTGGAGGAAAACGAAAAGAAGCTGGAGGAGTTATTGGAGGAAAGCTCCAAGTTGGAAGCAACTAACCAGGAGCTCGAAGGGGCAGTGGCTTTGTTAGAACCAGACAAGGCAAGCTACTTCCTCTGATTTCAGAACTTAGAGGAGGAGAGAGAGGAGGACATGAGAGAGAAAATAATAAACATCCTAGCTGGAAACCTAGAGGGTGACCCAAATGACATAAGGGAAGAAACAGATGAAGTGTCCCGACTCAACTCAGCATATGCTAGAAAAAACAAAATTCCCAGGGAGGTACATGTACACTTTACAAAGAAAGTGACCAGGGATGAAATTTTAAAACGAACCAGGGATAAATCACTGGTACACAAGGGAAGAGCCGTAGACATCCTCAAGCAAACACCTAAAAGGATAAGAGATATAAGGAAACAGTACCACTTTCTGACAAATAAATTAATTCAAAAGGGGATTACATTTAGATGTCTTAACCCAGAGGGGGTGGTGATCAACTGGAACAACACAAGATGTTTTCTAAATACTATATGGAAAGCCAAAGATTTTGAGGAGCGATATAGAGCACTTCTGGGAGAAGAGGAGGAACAAGAATGCAACAACGGGAAAGACTAAAGAATTTCAAGATCAACCCGTACAAGACAAACCAACAATAATGGAAAATGAAATAGGAGTAATATCACTATACATAAACGGCTGGAACTCTCCTTATAAAAGGAAAAAAACTCAAACAATTACAAAAGCTGAACATGAACATAATCTTGCTTCAAGAAACTCACATAACTAAAAATCAACAAAACTTATTGGAATACCCTAGATTAGAAAAGCTATTCTACTCTGCACCATCCACAAAAAAGAGAGGGATTGTGATGTATATAAAAGAGACACTAAACCCAGAACAAATTTACAATGACAAATATGGGAGAATTTTAATGGTTGAGGTAAATCTACTCCAAAAAAGAACTCTAATGATATCTATTTATGCACCAAATGAGAAACAAAGAAAATGTTATCAAAAACTACATAAGGAAATTACAGATTTAAACTACCAAAATATATGTATCATGGGCGACTTTAATGCTATAGTTAACAATAAATGGGATTATAAAACCCCAAAATCAAGAATCAGAGGAAGAAAAAACCTAACAAAGATCTTCTTCATCCACCAAACGTTACCTACAATCGATATGTGTTGGGCAACACTAGAACTAGCAACAAACACCAAAGAAGCAAGTATTGAACCAGGAACATGGGCAGACCATAACCCAATTAAAATAAAATGGAAAGGGCAGCAAAAAAAGACAAAATGGAATATGAACAGGTCAATACTGAAAGAGAAGAGCTTTATTGAACATGCAGGTAAAGAAATTTATTTATTTTTAAATCTAAAATAGGATACATCTCTACAGAATACCTGGGACGCAGCGAAAGCATGCTTTAGAGGAATCACCATATCATATACAGCTCATTGAAACAAAGAAAAGAAACAAAGATTAAGAGCCCTAAAACAAGAATTTACGCAAATAGAACTAGATCTTCAAACTAACCCACAGGAGAAACATCTTAAAAAGCCATAAGACTTAATAAAATACCAAGTCAACCTAATAGAATCTGAAAAAACAGCCTTACAATTGAAAATAGCTAGACAAAGATTTTTTGAAAAAGCCAACAAACCAGGCAGATGGTTGGCACATAAGCTAAAACAACAAAAAAAGAAAAGATCGATTAGTAAATTATTAGACGAAAAAGGGGACATACAAAACACACATGAGAGTATCAAGAAAATAATTAGAGATTTTTATAAAGCCCTATACTCAGAGGAATCAATGTCAACAGACAAATGTAAAAAATATCTTAGGAAGAGTGATTTACCAAAAATAGCAGAAGAATACAGGAAGGAAGGAGGAAGAAATTACAGAATATGAAATTCAACAAGCAATAGCTAAACAGAAGAATGATAAAGCAACGGGCCCAGATAAGATACTAGCAGAATGGTATAAAGAACTCCATAAATACCTTAGTATACCTCTGCAAGAAATCATTAACGATCTTCTAATAAAGACAAGAATTCTCAGCTAATCTTAATCCCCAAAGAAGGAAGCGATTTGACCTCAAAACTATAGACCGATATCACTACTTAATGTGGATTATAAAATTTTTGCTGCAATAATTGCAGAAAGACTAAAAAAATATCTAACAGAATTTATACACTCGAACCAAAATGGATTTCTATCCAGAAGACAAATTAAGAATCATAACAAACGTGCTTGAATACTACGAAATGCATCCAGGAAAACAAGTCACACTAGTGTTTCTGGACGCCCAAAAAGTGTTTGATAATTTATCGTGGCAATTCTTAAATTTACAACTGGAAATAATGGAATTTGGCCAGAAATTTACAAATATGATAAAAATGTTATATCAGAACCAAAAGGCAAAAATCAACTTTAATCAAGATTATACCGAAAAATTTGAAATAGAAAAAGGAACAAGACAAGGCTGCCCATTATCCCCACTTCTTTTTATCCTAACACTAGCGGTCCTAAATAGGAACATTAAAGGGAAAGAGGATATCAGCAGGTGAAAAATAAAAGAAGAATGCTTTAAGTTGCAAGTTTTTGCTGATGACTTAGTATTCACAATAGAGAACCCTATTGAGGTACTCCCTAGACTCTTTAATAAAATCCAGGAATATGGGAGCATTGCTGGTCTCAAAATAAATATAGGAAAGACTAAAATTATAACAAAAAACCTAACAGATGAACAAAAAAAACAACTTCAGAAATTGACGGAAATAAAAATAGCATAGAAAGTAAAGTATTTAGGGATTTACGTAACAGCTAGATGCTCCATGGTAAAAGAAGACAATTACTCGAGATTAGTTATTCAGATCAGGAGAAACCTCGAAATTGGAAAAACTTGCAGTTATCATACTAGCCGGCATTATTTGACTGGCAGCACCCTGAGGAGGCCCACTCTGTGGGAGTGTGTGGGTCGGCGGGAGGTATCAATGGGTAGAATGCGTTCCTGCAAGTAACTGGGCCCTATGCCATGGAGCGCTTTAAAGGTGATAACCAGCACCTTTATAAAAATGAACATATTATCAAAAATTCTTTTTCTATTCCAAATAATCCCGATAAAATTAGAAGACAGCTTTTTTAAGGAAGTAGACACACTCGTGCGTAAATTTATCTGACAGGGAAAAAAACCAAGAATAAAATTAAAATTACTGCAAGAGGCCAGAGAAAATGGAGGATTTGGAATACCAAACTGGAAGCTATACTACCATGCAGCCGTGTTAAGCTGGCTAAAAGAATGCATGCTGCTAAAAAATAGAATTTTAAGCCTGGAAGTTTTGATGCTAGGGTAGCACGTGTACTTATGGTACGAAAAAAGTAAAATACATAGCCATTTTAAAAACCACTATATTAGAGACACATTAATAGCAGTATGGAGGGAAATTTAAAAAAAGATATATATGAAAACACCAACCTGGGTTTATACAATGGAGACATTTACTCTTCCAAGTCTAGTCGATTGGGGGCAAATTATAACATACAAAGAACTATTGGATGGAGAAGGGAAACTAAAAACAAGGGAGATGCTAAATAATCAAGGATTAGAATTAACCTGGTGGCCATTCATGAAAATCAAATCAAGATAAGATAAAGATAAAATATAACCAAGCCTATATAAAGAACAAACTGAATTTGTCAAAGCACTATTAAACTCAGAGGAAAAAATATTCAAAAAATATATCTAAGGTGCTACTAAGCATAGAAATGGAAGAGGAACAAGTAAAAGAGACAATGATAATTTGGGCAAAAAATTTTGGGCACACAATCGACTTAGATGAGTGGCAAAAATTATGGAAATAAAATTATAAAATTACCCTTTTGACAGCATACAAAGAGAATTTCTACAAAAATATTTTATAGATGGCACATCACGCCTGAAAAAATAGCCAAAATAACAAAAAGCAAGGAAGATAAATGCTGGAGATGTAAAACCAAGGTTGGATCATATTACCACATATGGTGGACCTGTCAGCACACCAAAGAATTCTGGGCTGGAATCAAAATTGATTAAAAGAAATATTGAATAAGGAAATAAGAGTATAATCCTGAAACATGTTTACTGGGAATAATCAAAGAGGAAGTAAGCAAGCAAGATAAATACTTGATGTTGCATATATTAACGACAGCTAGGATAACATTTGCAAAAAACCTGGAAAAATAAACATATTCCACAGGGTCAAGAAGTTATCAAACAAATACTGGATTGTGCAGAGTTAGACAGACTTACAATGAGAATAAAAAACAAGAAAGAATCAAATTACTATCAGACTTGGTCAAAATTCTATAAATGGTTAGAAAATAAACAAGGAAATAAAAGTGAGAAAACTTGACTTAGGAATGAGTGAAGAAACACCATTAAAAGTACTAAAATACTCAAAGATAATACAAGTAGGTAGAAGAAGAAGGATTAGATAAAGGGGATATACAAAAATATATAGAGAGAGAGTTAGAAGGAGAGGGTGGAAGGTTGAGAGTAAGAAGGTTAGAAAAAGAGATAGAAAGTAAGAAAGAAATGGAGAGAGAAAGAACAGTACGTAGAAGAGGGTAGAGAGGATGTTGGGAGGGGTTGAGGAAGGAAAAGAAAGAAAGAAAAGGAAAGTTAGGACAAGATAAAAAGAAGATTAAGCTTTGGACGAAGGATAATTTGGAAAAGGCGAAAGAAAGGAGGTGGACTAAGGAGGATTGGTAGAGAAAGTGAGAATGATGAAGGTAAAAGAAGGAATAGATAAGGTGAAAGTAGATTGGAAGGGAGAGAAGAGAGAGAGAGAGAAAGAGATTAGAATGAAGTAGAAGGGAAAAGAGGATACAAGGAAGCTCAGAGGAAGAAAGAAAAAGGATAAGGAGGAAGGATGAGTAATTTTGGGAAAGTGAAAACAAATGTTACAACCGAAACAATACAAGGTAAAGAACGAATGCAGGCATATATTTTGATTTCGAAAGGTCCAGATCATATGACCAACAAGAGGACAAAATATTTTTAAAGTCTCAAAAGTCCCGTTTGGAGCTAACAACGTAGAATTGAAACCAAAATAGCAGCAGCAGCAGCAGCAGCAACAACAACAACAACAACAACAACAATGTGTTCTGTTATATTTGATTCTACTGTATCTTGTGTCGATCATAAGTGAATTGATGGGAAGGAACGGGAATATTTGCAAAGGACCTATGTATGAGATGTATATATGTAAATGTGGTTTTTAAAGGTAAAATTAATAAAGTATTTTCTAAAAAAAATAAAAAAAATCTGCCTCGGGGGAAAAAAGCAGTGAATGAAAGAATATGTTTCTGTATTATTTTACAATTAGTAAAAATGCATTCTGCAAATTGAAGGCTGCGAAAAAGAAGAGAAATGCAATCACAAGTTGTGTTTAGCTCTCATTCTTTCTGATTTTAGGAAATCTATAAGGAAATCTTTGTAGCCAACCCTTTAAACACCAGCTGTTTTATTTTGTGTTTTACTGTGTGTTTTATTATTTGTAAAGTTGTGATTTTTGTTTGTATGTTTTAAATTAAAAATCCTTCTAATCGTTCATTTTGAATGCAGCACTTAAAATGTTTTGCGTTCTAACTAGATTTAAAGTCTTTTTAGGATTTTCTCTTTTATAATTATATGTGATAAATTTTATACTTTGTTGCAGAACTTACCTTTTTCTGATAAATTAAATGTTTTTGTTTTTCAGTCGTGATATTTTGTAAAACTATTATACCCATATACCCAGTCAGTATTGGCAGGAGGGCAATACTTGTGGGGTGCCGTAGGGGTCAGTCCTCTCGCCTCTCCTGTTCAATATTTATGTGAAGCCACTGGGCGAGATCATCCGTGGCTTTGGGGTTGAATTCCATCAGTACGCTGATGATACACAGCTGTACATTTCCACCCCGGGCAACCCGAATGATGCCGTGGAAGTGATGACCCAGTGTCTGGAAGCTGTGCGAATCTGGATGGGGAAGAACAGACTCAAACTTAACCCCTCCAAGACTGAATAGCTGTGGTTACCAGCGTCCCGATATGGCCAGCTTGAACTATCCCTGGCTATTGGGGGTAAAACATTGGCCCCCATGGAAAGGGCGTGCAACTTGGGGGTTCTCCTGGATGTACGGCTGTCTATGGAACATCATGTGGCAGCCGTTGCCAGGGGGGCCTTCTATCAGGTCCGCCTGAT
>JANHFO010039643.1:0-11066 GCA_032468095.1 Pareas carinatus | reverse complement strand
AGAGAGAGAGAGAGAGATTCTCTTTCTCTGTGTGTGTCTGTTTGTCTCTCATTCTCTCTCTGTCTCTCTCTCTCTGTATCTTTATCTCTCTTTCTCTGTATCTCTTTCTCAAGCAGGAACAAACATCACACTAAAATCTGTAATACTTGAAGCTTCAATTATTTTGTAATAATTAAACTAACTTTAATAATTTTGCTACAATTAAACAAACTTTAAAGATTTTGTTATGGTTAAATAAGCATTCATGATTTTGTTATAATTAAATATGCTTTTTTAATTTTGTTCTATTGAATAGGTGCCTTTTATATTAATAAAATGGAAGTTCTCTGATCATTATTTCACAAATGCATGCATCTTTAAAAAAAAATCATATTAGTGGTCCGCGAGATTTAAAATTATGAAGTTAGTGGTCCCTGAGATAAAAAAAGGTTGGCGACTACTGATCTACCCCAACCCCCTGCTCAGCCAGGGAACCCTACACTATTTCAATTTGAACAGCTTTACAGGTAGTCTTCGACTTAACGATCACAATTGAGCTCCAACTTTCTGTTGCTAAGCGAGGCATTTGTTAAAATAAATCTTGTCCCACTTTACTACAAACTACCTGTAGTTTATGAGTTATAAATAACTGAAATAATAGAACAGCTGGGTCTACGCCGCATACTTTTCATTAAATGAATAAGTAACTCTTTTTGTTATTTAATTACTTCTAGTCCTTGACTTACAACCACAATTGAGCCCAAAATTTACATTGCTCGGTTGTTAAGCGAACCTTGCTCCGTTTTACGAGCTTTCTTGCCACAGTTGTTAAGTGAATCCCTGCAGTTGTTAAGCTAGTAACACGATTGTTAAGTGAATCTGGCTGCCCCATGGACTTGGCTGATCAGAAGGTCACAAGAGGGGGAATCACATGAGTCTGGAACACGGCAACCGTCATAAATATAAGTCGGTTGCCAAGTGTCTGACTTTTGATCATGTGACCATGCAGTGATTTGTAAGTACAAAAAATGGTCATAAGTCACTTTTGCCAGTGACATTGTAACTTTTGAACGGCCATTAAATGAACTGTTGTAAGTCGAGGACTTTATTTATTTATTATTTAGACTTATATGTCGCTTAACAGTGCTTTACAGCACTCTCTAAGTGGTTTACACAGTCAGCATATTGCCCCCAACCATCTGGGTCCTCATTATACCGACGTCGGAAGGATGGAAGGCTGAGTCAACCTTGAGCCAGTGAGAATCGAACTGCTGAACTTTTGATGGTTAATGGCAGATGGCAGTCAGCAGAAATAGCCTGCAATGCTGCTTTAAATCCAAGGTTTAGGACTGGTTCTGCAGCACAATCCCAAGAGGGGATGCAACTGGTCTGGGGATTTGCAGACCAGTGCTGCATGTATGCAGGAGAGACTCTTTTGCCTTCAAAATCAAAGCTGTACACAGTCCCAAAAGCACTATGAAATTCACCCCTAATCAGCCCATTGTGCAAATTTTTATTTATTTATTTCTTTTTATACTTCTATACCTCCCTTCTCCCCGAAGGGACCTAAATATGGTTGCTATCCATTTCTTTTTTGCCAGAATGATGATTTGTGTACCTGTATTTAAGCATTATTATCTTGTATTAATTTATTAGCCTGTGTAAACATAGAGGACATGCTTGCTAGGGAATTCTGGGAGTTGATGTTCACCCATCTTCAAGATGTCAAGGTTGAGAAACATGGAGCCAGGGCCAAAATTCATTTCCCCTCAAGTAATTTAAACAGAAACAACAATATCCAGTTTTCAACCCAACTTCTACATTTTAATTTGCTTGGTGAGATTTGTGGCACTATTTTATTTTAAACTTCTTTTTAGCCGTATTCCCACATGCCCTTTCTTGTAAAGCATTTCCCAAAACACTTGTGAAATGCCCACTCAAGATAACTACTGAATGTCAACCCTTAGGCGAGAATTTCTTTTTAAAAATTGACAGAATACTTTGATACTTCATCTTCTATCAGTACCTTGCATTTTTCAGTTTGTTATATTGATTTGCTAACTTTAAAAAAAACTATAATGTTGAGAGGGAGGTAAGCAATGTTGTTAGGTTTGTTGTTCTGGAAAGTGGAAAAAGTCTGCATGTCCAGAGGGGACAAAGTGACAATGTTCGTTGCAGTGCAAATTCTGCCCTTTTATGGTGTTGTGACATCATACACAAGTATGGGACATACTTGTATACACCAGGAAAAGACTTGGGCCTATTGGCTAGTTGGGCAGAGGCCAGATGGGAGCCAGTAGGCAGCCTTACCACACTGTGTTGACAGAGTTAATGTCCTGACATTAATTGATCCCCTCTTCCTTAATTCTAGTGTATAACTCTTGGTTATAGGCTTATTAAGCAGCTTACTTCTGTTATGACAATAATGAATGCTCCACAGAGGCATCTAAAAGGTCAAATTGAAGACTGATCACTCTAGGGAGCCTCATTCCACCTGGTTGCTCAGACCTGATGCCACATAATCAAATCAAGTGTTTTACTCAATTGAAACCATTCAGCCTAATCCTATATAGAGCATGTTTAATCAGAAGAATTGGAATTGGGGCTTATTTTGAAGTACTCACGATATTTGCTTTCATAAACTTGTGTCTGGGATAGGGTTTATTTATTTATTTCTTTTATTTTATTTGATCAAATCTTTGTTTGCTACCTCAAAAGCTGCAAAATGAATAATGTATTTTATACAATCACTAAATACTAAAAGCTAATGGTAACTGAGTAGGAAATATGACCTGGAAAATATAACAGTCGGGTGTTTTTTTTACATTTTTACATTTACATTTTTTACATTTTACATTTTTTATTTGATCTATAAATGTGTTCTTTTGGTCTTTGGCTGTAAACTTAATAAATAAAGAAGCCACAAGACAAACATATAATTCCCATGAGTCGGATTATTCTTTTTTACGATGGGAGTTTTAATTGTTGATTTACAATTGTAAATCTGCTGGAAATTCTAGGCAGATTCAGACTTAAACAAATGGAATAATTACCGTAAATAACCAATAAACGAACTCTAGTCAGACACAGACTCTTCCTTTTTATCCACTGTCAGAAGAGCCTTTGTAGTACCTAGTCAGCTGGAATTTATCTTTCAAAAAAAGTAACACAAAACTGTGGTGTCCAAACTGTTGTCTGCATACTTTCAGAGTGAAAAGTAAGCAGGAGGAGTGAAGATACTCCTACAAGAGGACCTTTGCTTTCCCAATGCTCCTTCACTGCATCTTGTTTTTCCTGGAAAACAATATGGCTTAACTAAACTAACCAACATGACATGTAGACTACAGTTAAGGCGTGTTACTGTAAAGCAAATCCTGCAAACAAACTGTGGTTAACAATAACTTCATCTATGGGCTTGTCCCAGCTAACATAATAAGCAGAGTCATGAAATTATGTTTGACATATATGGGGATGCCTGACTTTACTGTGATTCTGAGTGGCAAACAGTGTTAAAATAATTGAAAAATACAAATAAAAGAATAACAAGAAAAAAAAACCCTGCAAGATCTTAAAAGACCTGCTTCTGGCAGACGGCACGGCATGGAAAACAGCAGGCTTGGAGAGCTCCGAGCTGAACTGTTTTGACAGCCGGTGGATCAGGACGGTTCCAAGAATGGAACCGAGCCCAAGGTTGCCCCGGAGAGGCAACGATGGGGGGGGGCATTTTGTGAGCCCAGGAAAGGTGGTGACCATCCTGGGTTTGGGAAGAAAACTTCTCGAGTGATCCACTGGCTGAGCTGTCAAAATACAACATCTAGTCGCTGATGAGCTGTGGAGGAAAAAAAGCGAGCGGTTTAAACACAAACCGCAAAAAAGCGCTGAGATCGGTAATCAATCATCTGGATGAGCAGATTTACTACTTCAAAAGACTATTACTACCTCGTTAAAGAGAAAGTTGAAAGAGAAAGTTTCCCAGAGAGAAGGGAAAAAATGGCAACCAAAATGGAAGGGTTTAATTACTAAAAAATTTTTTTAAACAGAATAAAGGTTCTAGAGAGAAGAAAATAAGAAAAGAACTTATTCTACTATTTATAATTAAAAGACTTGCATGAGAAAAGAACAAATGCAATATATTGTTGTTTTGCATCAAAGAACTGAAAGATATATCCGGTGGCTAAAATAGAGGCTGTGACCTTGAAAAAAAGCAGCTGTGGATTGTTTTGAAAATATAGACTAAATATTTGATTTCTTCAAAGGCTCAGAAATGAATCTTAACATAGAACTGTTATAAAATGAGTAAAGTTCCAAGGAGAGGCTCTGTTCCTATGGCACAAGAAGTTACGACAGTTCAAATGGAAAAATCTACTCAAGAAATGTTCCTGACATTGCAACAAAATATACATAGGATAATGAAGCAGGAAACTGCAGAGTTTGCAACACTTAATAAAAAGATGGATGAGCAAAAAGGATGGATTGCACAAAATCAGAAAGAAATCCTAGAAGTTAAAGAAAGAGTGGATGATCATGATAAGCAACTGGAAGAGGTGCAACAAGAAAATCAAGACCTGGCTGCAGAACTTGCTTCATTGGAACTTGAGAGACCTAAGGCTGCAGAACTTGCCAAAGGAGAAAGGAGAAGATATGAAAAGAAAGGTAGCAGTTATTCTGGCCAAAGTATTGGATCACACAGATGGGGAAACTTATAGGGAAATTGATGAAATTTACAAATTCAGTACAGCTTATGGAAGAAGACACAACTTACCAAGAGAAATACATATGAGATTTGTGAGGAAGTCCACCATATGGAATAAATTAAGAAATTTGAGAGACACAGATTTAACATATTGTGGCAACAAAACAGTGGTACTTAAACAGGTACTGAAAAGGATTAGGAACAGCAGAAGAGAGTATCATTTCTTGACAAGATTGTTGATGAAGAAAGACATAAGATTCAGATGGATTACGCCAGAAAGAGTCTTCTTCTATTGGAATGAGACCAAATCTTACTTAAATTCAATTATGAAAGCAGAAAATTTCCTACAACGCTATGCATCCTTCTTTGAGCAAGATTTGTCAACCCAACCAGATGAGGACCAGATGAAACAAGAAATTGCTGGCCAATTGCAACAAGTAGAACAATAAGCTGGGGCGGGAGCCGGGAGCCCAAGGGTTGAGACAATTTATAATCATATTTATATTGATTGAAGAAGGAGACATTTCAAATGTGAGGATACAGCCAAAGGAACCCAGAGTGGAAATAATTTTAAGACAGAGGAAGAAGTAAAACAACACCATGGCAGATGAAAATGGAATTGTTTCAATAAATATAAATGGACTGAATTCACCAAAGAAAAAGAATATAATATTTTAAAAACTGCTAAGATTAAATATGGATATAATTTGTTTACAAGAAACACATGTGGCGGAATAACATTATAAATTGTTAGAATAACCTAAACTTGGACAATTATATTATACCTCTGCGGATAAAAAGAAAAAAGATACAGCAGTATATATTAAAGATAAAATAAAGTCAAAACCTATTTACAAAGATGATGATGGAAGAATTTTGATGATAGAACTCTTTATACAGCAAAAAAG
Source organism: Pareas carinatus (assembly GCA_032468095.1). NCBI lineage: Eukaryota > Metazoa > Chordata > Lepidosauria > Squamata > Pareidae > Pareas > Pareas carinatus. The sequence continues at coordinate 5,486 of JANHFO010039643.1, read as the reverse complement.
GACACTCTTGGCAGTTATCTATGCACCAAACACAAAACAAGAAATTTTTTACCAGAATTTGTATAATAAATTAACAGAACTGGACTATAACAATGTTTGTCTAGTTGGAGACTTCAATGCAGTAACAGACACAATGGTGGACTATGAAAGTAGTAAAAAAAAGAAAAAAGGAAGGACTCTACCAAAGACTTTCTTCAATATGATAGAGGAAATAGGCCTAAAAGACGCATGAAGAAAGATAAACTTGGATAAAAGACAATTTACATTTTATTCAGACACCAATTATGATCAAGAATTGATAAGATATGAATGATTACAGAATTGAGATCTATATTACAGGATGTAGAGATAGATGTAAATATATGGGCTGACCATAACCCTGTCAAAGTAAAATGGAAAGGAACTAAAAAGAAGATGAGATGGAGATTGGACAACGCTATTTTACAAGAGAAAAACTTTATAGACTTTGTGAGAAATGAGATGAAATGTTACTTCAAAGAGAATAAAAAGGAAGATACATCTTTGCAAAACAAATGGGATGCAGCTAAAGCAGTTTTAAGAGGACTAGCTATTACATATATGGCAAAAAAATTAGATAAAGACAACGATAGTACAAGACTTTAAGGGAAGAGATTAAGAACTTGGAATTAAAATTGCACAAATATCCACATAAAAAAAGATTAAAAAGACAAATGGAGATAAACAAACATGAATTAAACTTGGTGAAGTCAGAAAGAATGGCACAACAAATAAAAAGTGCCAAACAAAACTTGTTTGAAAAAGCAAATAAACCAGGATGTTGGTTATCATACAGACTTTAAAAACAAAGAGAAAAAAGAATAATATATATATCGAGCAATGAAATAGGAGAAATGGAGTATGCAAATGATCAGATGATAAAAATATCATCTAGTAGTAACAGACTATTACGCAAAGCTATATAATGAAGAAAAAACAGATTTAGAAAAAATAAAGCAATACTTGGAGAAAAGTCAAATATCACAAATTTCTGAAGAACATCGGACAATGTTAAATGAAGAAATAAAATTCATAGAACTGACAGAAGCGATAAAAAGGCAAAAAAATGGAAAAATCCTGGGACCGGATGGTATACCAGCAGAAGTCTATCAAACATTGTAAGAGGATTATAAAATTTTTGCATCAATAATGGCTGAAAGATTAAAGACAGTTGAAAGATTTTATACACGAAGATCAAGAATAATTTAAGGACAATATTGGATGTTTTGAAATATTATGAAATGTCAGCTAGCTCTAGTCTTTCTGGATGCACAAAAGGCGTTTGACAATCTTTCCTGGCAATTCCTGTTTCAACAGCTGGAAATGATGAATTTTGGATGGAACTTTTACAAAAATGATTAAGACTATATATGCTAAACAATCAGCCAAGATAATAGTCAATGGAGAACTAACGGAGAAATTTGAAATAAAGAAAGGCATGAGACAAGGCTGTCTGATATCTCCATTGCTATTTATCTTGACAGTAGAAATCCTGAATAGAAATGTAAGAAATGATGTAGATATTAGAGGATTGAAAATTAAAGATGAGACATATAAATTGCAGGCATTTGCAGATGACCTGGTATTTATTGTAAAAGAACCAATAGTCAGGTTGGTAAAAAAAAAAACAAAGAAGAAGAATATGGGCAGGTGGCAGAATTAAAAATTAATAAAGAGAAAATTAGTTATTGTTAAGTATATGACAGAAAGACAGAAGGAAAGATTAACTGAGAGAATTTAAACAAAGAATGAAGGAGATAGCGAAGCATTTAGACAATTATTGAAAAGTCAGTTTGTGATAGGAGCCCCTCTAGAGATGTGTATATAAAAATATAATGGAATTGTTAGCGGAGACTCAGAAGGTGCAAGATACAAGAAAGGCGAGAGGATTGCTGTTATTGGCAGTAAAAGCAATCTTTAAAAAGAAGAAACTTAAGAACTTTTGTGCACTATTGTGTGGCCAATTTACTTTCTTGGTGCAGGACAGAAACCATGGCCACGAAAAGGGTAGCAGTGACATTGAAATTTTAATAATTCCACAGATTAATTATGGACCCCTCACATCCTGGACATAATGTTTCAACTTCTTCCCTCTGGACACAGATACAGGGCATTGCAAACCAAAGCAACTAGACATAAGGACAATTCCTTCCCTCATGTCATCAACCTATTAAACAGCTGGCTTACAGGACAGCGTTAGTGCAGAGGGTGTCTTTGTGACAGGATGAAATGGTTTCTGTGACATGATGTCTGTACTTTATAACATGATGGCATGATGAATGCTACCTACTTTATGACTATGAATGCATCTTATGCTTATATACGCAAATGATTATGCCTATACATACAGATGATCATGATTATGTGCATATATACAAATGATTATGCTTATATGTCCAAATTGTCTATGAATGTATCTTGATTGTATCCTTGTTATCAATGCGTGTAGCTGTTGTGCATGCTCACTGAAGATAAGTTCCATGGCAAAATAAATTCTGATTCTGAAAAAAAAAAAAGGCCTTTGCAAGCTGAGGCGAGAGCGCGCTTGATTCATCCAGGTGCTGTCCGTCCCGCCCGGCCCCTCCTCCGGTCCGGTGGAGAAATCGTCTCCCGTGCAACCGGTTCCCCGGTGCCTGCCCAAAAGGCTGGCGACGCTGCTTCGGAAGGGTTTCCTAACGCAGGATTATACCTTCCCTGAGTGGGGCAAGCGCGGGAAATCCCAGGAAACTTCTTGAAGGAGGGGAGTCGGTCTGGGGAGTTCTCTGCTAAAAGGTAAAGCTTCCCACCCCTCCCCCCCACGTGCGTGCCAATCGTGTCCGACTCTATTTTTAATCGATTTTTTTAAATATTTTTAATTAAAAATTAATTTTTGGAATCCAGTCCCTGCTAGGACTGGATTCATTAAAAGGCCTTTTTTCCAAAATTGAACTGGATGGTTTGGAATCGAGTTCCCCGCTAGGGCTGGGTTCATCATCCAGTTCAATTTTGGAAAAGTGGCCTTTTTAAAAACGGGCGATAAAGCCCCCCGCCATTCCTCGGCCGCTAGTTTTTCCTTTGTGGTATCAGAGAGGCTCCCTTTGGCCGCCGTCCGTCTTTTGCCTTCCCTGTGAAAGGCACCCTTGCTCCTGAGACTTCGGGGCTGCGAGACGGCGAGAGGGTGCAGCCGACTTACCCGGAGCCCAAGCCGGGAGCTAGAGGCGACCGGGGCGTTTAGCTTTGCAGTTTTGAGGACCGCGCTGGCCGCGATTTGACTGTGCTGACTCTGCACAGTTTGGTGCCTTTTTTTTTTTAATCTTTAAGGATTTTTCTGTATGGAGTTAACTCTTGCTGCACCGAGAAGAGGGGAAGGAGAAGGTTTCCGATGATATTTTTGTTTTTGATTGGGGATCGGTTTTGCATTAGGTTTGCTTCGCCTGCTAACTCTGGTTGCTGTTACGCCTTTTGAACACAGGAGGGACTGTGATAGTTTGAACTTTGGTTAAAAAAATAAATAAATCCCTCAGCTGCTTTCCCCGCCCCCAAAAAGTGAATTTTTAAAAACACCCAGTTCCAGTTTAAACGCAAATTGATCTGCATTGGGGACCATGTCCACAGGTACAGAATCTTTCCTTTGATGGAGGAATAGGTGGTTAGAATGCAAGATTTAATTCACAGACAGATACTGGCAATTGTGCAAACAGAATAAGATCAGTAATAGATCCCAGTGCCCTAGAATTGAGTTCAATTCTTGTTGACTGATGGGAGTCTTTATAACAGTGTTTATAGGCAAGCACTATTTATTTTCTTGGCACAGCTCTTGAGTATAAGCTGAGTGTAAATTAGTTTAAATTGCCTTATCGTATTTCTGTATAGAACTTGAGAGAGTTGCAACTGCACAGTATTAATGTTGGTGTTAGAGAAGGTTGATTATTATTGTAGTGTTTGTGGTGGGATAGACTTGCATATTTGTGCTGTGGAGATGATCTTTTTTTTTTTTTTTTGCCAAGATAAGATGTGGCTGTTAATAATCACAGTCAGTTTGTTCCAAAGCCTGGGAACAGATTCAGCAGTGCTTGAGGGAAGAAAAAGACGTGTGGATCCAGAAACAACCATGAACATTGTAAGTTGTTACTTTTATCACTTCAGTTTCAGACCATTTCAGTAACTGGTACTGCATATTATTTCTGTGGTCAATCTTCATGAAGTTTGATCTTAATTGAAAATTAGATTGTAGAAGAAAAAAAACCCGACACTCTGCTATTAAGCAAATTTTCCCCAATCGGGAGCAGTTTAACAAGTAAAGCCAAACAATACAATAAAATGCAGAATTTGGAGATGGCAAATACACATTCCAACCACTGCACTACCAGTAGGCATATCAAATGGCATTTGGACATTACTTCTTTGCAGTTGTTAAGCAACTGCGAACGTTGAAACTTGTTGATAGTTGCCCAAGCTACTGATGAGGTACAGAGATGAATTATTCAGCTTTAATGCTTTGTTTTAGTTCAGTGGTAATCTGACAGTTAACAGTGATAGCTGTTTTGCACATTAAGGGAACTTTTTCATGTTTGCCATAACAATACCTACTTTGTGGCTTTTTTTATCCTTTGATATATAGAATTTTATTTTTATATGACTTGTGTTATCCACGCCCAGCCTTTTTCAACCTCTCTAGATATTTTGAGTTGACAAACTCTTCAAAATTCCTAGCTAGTGTTGCTAAAAGTTTGAAATATTACGAATAGCAGTCCAAAACATCTTGAGAACATTAAATGAGTGAAAACTGCCCTAGGCACTTTAGAATAACTTAATTATGAACACTATCTTTGATTTGCTTCTATTTAGAGTGAAATTATTTTATTTAGAGGATATCCCAATGAGGAATATGAGGTGGTGACAGATGATGGATATATCCTAGGTGTTAACAGAATTCCTTATGGGAAAAGTCAGAAAACCAAGGGTGAGTGTATGTTGTAAACAGTATTATGAAAGTATATAAATCGCTTATAAATATTGTTTGTCTTTTTAAAAATGATTGTTTCCTATTGCCAATATATATTTAGTTTGTTTGATTACTCTGCTCAGTTCAGTAAGGACATTAATTAGTCCAAGAGACTCTTGTGAACAGTTGAAATGGAATGACCAGAATTCTTCTTTGTGCCTAATAGAGCCCTAGCTGTATAGAGATATAACAGTGCCTTCAAGATTCAGAGCTAAACAACTAGCCTACGCAACACACACATATATGTATGTATTTATGCATATGTAAGTTTGAGCATGTTCGGGTTTTTCCCCATGTAAGATTGCGAGTTTCTTGGCGACGTTTCGGCGAGGCCTCACTCACCATCTTCAGGCTGGTGCTTCTGGCTTGTGTCAATTGAGCACAGAGGATCTGGAGTGTTTCTTCTCTATATATGCTGTTGGGAGGGTGTGGGTTGCTGGGCTATTTTGCTGAGTCAGTGCCTCCTGATTGGTTGTGTGTTTGA
>JANHFO010039541.1:0-11069 GCA_032468095.1 Pareas carinatus | reverse complement strand
AAGAATCAAGGAGATATAATTTGGTTATTCGAGTAATTCAAGAAAAAAAAGCATTATATTGGGTATTGGGTAGGTAAATTGAGTATTGAAGTCTATGGAGTTCCATGATGCTCTATGTTTGTGTGAGTATGTGTGTGTTCATGTATGCACGCACACATGCTCATGCGCATACACACACACACACACAACACACAACACACAACACACACACACGCGCCATTCCTGAAAACTCCCATAACCTAAATTGCCCCATGATTCATTCAGAAATTGCATTTCAGGGTGACATCGTTACAGCATTTACATTAAATCCACCCACTTCTGTGGAAAACAGCATGTCATCCTATTGAATCCCTTCTTCTGATTCTTTGTTGGGATGGCATTGTAGTATTGATGGGCTTCCCGAAGGTTTGAGGCCAACCAACCTTAAGCTAGGGCATCCTTAGTGGTCCAAAGCAAGAGTCAACTCAGCATTGATTCCTGCCCACTGGTAGGTCAGTAAAAGAAAAGCTCCTGGATCGAGAGTGACTCCTGGTGACCCCAGGGATGCAACCATGCAGTTTCCTTGACATCAGAACTTCACTGTTTGCCCTTTCCTTCTTCTGGGATATTTTTCTCTCTCCAAGTCTAGCCTTACCTAGTGGTCTCCTAGCCCTGGGCTAACTATGCCTTACAAAGTGGACCAGGTGGTGCCACCTGCTGAGATTCACAAGACGGTGAATATACCATATGTGAACATTAAAAGCCTTCATGGATCCATGATTACCCTGTCACTCTGTTCCTTCCTGATACGGTGACCCTATCTCAGATAGTAGGAACAGGTTCCAACGTTTGACGATGCACTGTATGATGATCTATATTGAACCGTTCATTGTTCAACTATGTTGAGTGGCCCCAACATAGCTGAATATGATTTCATAGGATGACGTATGAAGAAAAAGTTCGTGTTAGTGGAACTCTTTCTCCTTTTTTGTATCTTGTCTTTGTTGCAGAGATAATATTCAGATGCGGCTATTATGACATGTCACCAGTGGATGGCACCATTTACTTTTCCTTGGGAATATGTCCAGAAAAGAAGGAAGGAATGTAGGCAGGGTGGGGAAAAAAAAGCAGATCTTCCTGGTTGCAAGAGAAAATGGCTGAGTCCTTATTTTAGCTATTTCCGTTTCTTTAGTGCCTGACATCACAACTCTTCAACCATTTCCCTGGCAATCAGCACCACTGAGCTCACTGGTTCTGGTATGACTGAATAGAACAGAACACTGATTTAGTATGATTTTTTAAATAACATGCTAGGCTAAAATGAGGTTGGCTAATTTTAGCTCAGTAACTACCTTCACCCAATTCTTTATTAAACCAAGTTATTTGATTGTATCTGCACTTTGTAAAAGTTGGGATCGTTTTTTTCTTTGGTTCCTTTGCGCATGTCTCAGTGACTTCTACGAACCCAACTCTTCTGGATACATTACGAACTTTGGGTTGTGTACTTCACAACCAAAGTCAAGCAAATTAGAAAGCAGATTCAGCCCTGCTGAATACTTTGTGTGAACGAGGCAAATAGGACTTCTTTAAAACAATTCAAAGCAAGCATTTGTATACGTTAAACACCAACTGGTAAAACAAAGTTAGTAGCAATAAATATATTGTAGACTAGTTTCCTCCTGCACATATTATAAGTCACATTTCTCGAAATCGCTTTGGACCGGGGATGATGAGAGCTGTGCTTGCAGGACATCTAGGAAAACAGTTCTAAGCAGATGTTCTACTGTTCTACACACCTCAGTCCAGCCCATCCTGTCAACTTTCCACTTGCAAAAATAGAAGCTGCTCAGACAATAGCCTTGGGCAGTAGGAATGCAGTTTTCACAAGAAAGTTGCAATGGGTTGATACTTCTCAAATCTTGGTAGGACCTATTTGTCGCCTCCCCCATCCAGCTAGAACACCTTTCTATGAGAAAGAATAGGGAGTGCGGTCCATGTGTCAAATAGGGAAGAAGAAAAGGAATTAGAAATAATGATAGCTTCCTTTTAAAAAACAACCTTCATCAAGCTAGTGTCCCTCAAATATATTTCGATGGGAAGAGGCACGATTGTAACACTGCTGATGTCATCTCCCTATCTATCAGTACGAAGGGTGGGCTTTGTAGTCCAATAGATCTAGCGGGAAAGAAAATCTTTGGAGCAGGTGAATACATCAGATTTCATCTCAATACCTGTCCAAGGTGTCATTTATTAATTTTAAGTGAGGGACTTGAGGGAATAGAGTCATCTAGATATTATTCTGCAGGAAATGCAAATGTAAAACAGATTCTTCTTACCATATGTGGTGGACAGGTGATTATGCACAAGATTACTGGGAAAGGATTTATATTTGGTTAAGACAAATGTTGGAAATACAGAGAGAATTTAAACTAGAACTACAAAATGCATGTTTGATTGTACATATAATAACAGCAGCAAGAATCATATTTGCACAACATTGGAAGAAAGAAGATACACCCGTGAAGAAGCAGTGTTAAGGAAAATATTAGACTGTGCAGAAATGGACAGACTAACTATGAGATTAAAAGAGAAAGAATAAACAGAATATTTTCAAATATGGACATTGTTTTACAAATGGCTTGGGGGGGAATGAAGGAGTAGAAACTAAAAATGTGTTAGTGATAGTGGGTTTTTATAATAATATGTTAATTGAATGTATACCCAAACAATTGATCTATGTTGAAAAAATATTTGATTTTTATGATTTTAATCTAAATGATTAATAAAACATATATACAAAAAATGAATATTATTCTGCAGTGCAATTCACCAAGAGCCCAAAATGTCTTTGGCCCCAAATGACCCTTCGTACGGTATTTGATAATGTGCAGCAGACTTTGGGAAGACCTTCAGACAGGCAGACTTGCTGGATAGGAATGAGGATTATGTTGAGGCTGGTTGCATCAGTGTCTTTCTTTCCTTCCATGATCTCTTTTGTCCTTTTTTTCTTTTGAAATGAAAAACATTTTTTAATCAGAACCCTTGTTCAACATGAAAAGAGTTACAGATGCTATTACTCAAGAAAGAAAGAAAGAAAGAAAGAAAGAAAGAAAGAAAGAAAGAAAGAAAGAAAGAAAGAAAGAAAGAAAGAAAGAAAGAGAAAGATAGAATATTAGAATATTCTTTATTGGTCAAGTGTGATTGGATACACAAGGTGTGTCAGCTGCTGTGAGCATCTGCCATGCCTGGAGGGAGGGGGCTGACTGCGATGTGATGTGTAGGGTGGGACTGGCCTTGCCTGGAGGAGGAAAGGAGTGCGATTTTGGACACTCAACTGATCGGGGACCTTGATGGCTGATGGCTGGGAGCCAGGCATGTGCCGTCGGAGGCACCTCAAAGATGCTGGACCCAGCCACAGCTGAATGATTCATTCAAGGCCATCACAGCACTGATTGCTCGGGGGACTTTTGAGAGTCGGGCAGATCTCTTCCCTTCTGTAACCCCATGCTGAAGGTATTCAGAGCTTGCCTAGCCATGCTGCACTCAACTACCCAGTAAAAGTACCTTTGATCTGTTTCACATTGGAGTGAAGGGTCGTTCTTTCCTGGGAGATGGAGGCCAGCCTCACAAGGTGTTTGTCTCTGGTGTTTAAGCTCTCAGAGTACATACAAGCAACAAAGTAATGTAATCATAAGATACCAATAGCAGAAGCTAATAGGAAAAATGAGAAGGGTAATAGTAATTCAGCCCTACCACATGGGTAAATATCCTTAGACCACATAGTGCTGTGAGAATTAGATGCTCAGCGAGTGATGGCACCGAAGGGGAAAAAAGTGTCTCTGTGTCTAGTTGTTTTGGCACGCAGCATCTCGAGGGGAGGAGTTGAAACAGTTTATGTCCAGAATGTGAGGGACCTGTAGATATTTTCTCAGTCCCTTTTCTGGCTAGTGCAGTATATACAGTCGGTCCCCAGTGGAAGGCAGGCTGGTTGCAATTATCTTCAGGTACAGGTACAGATTTCAACTATCTGTTGAAGTCTGTACCTGTCCTGTTTGGTTGCTGTACCGTAGTGTACCAAAGCCACACTTTGAATGAGTGACTGAATAGGCCGCAGTTAGTGTGAGGCGTATACACATGATATATTTGACCACAATAGGGCAAAACCAAAGAATCATGATGCGAGCATTGGTGAATATGAATATCTAAGCTGCGGACAAAAGAAGCAATCTATGTTTTTCTCTGTATTGAAAATTATGATATACACAGCTTGTGCTGGACTTATGATCAGAACTGGGACCAACATTTCCGTTAGTAAAGAAAGCGGTTTTTAAGCAAGTCATGCCTGATTTTACAACCTTTTTTCCAATAGTTTTTAAGTGAATCATTGCAGTTGACAAGAGTAATAAAAGACAGACGTATGGTTTATTTAATGACAACTTTTCGAAATATCCTACTCTTTGGGCCTAAACAGTAAGCATTGGACCTTCTTAAATCTTGCCATGTTTTAGGGCATTGTTTCTTGATCTTGGTCACTTTAAAATTATGACTCTCAGAACTCCTCATCCATCACAGTTTAAAGTTGCCAAGGTTGAAAAACACCATTTTAAGAAGTATGGTCAATATGGATTTTCATTTTCAGTTCTGAAAGCTGCTAAAGACATTTGGCTGTTAATAGGCCAATTTGAGTTTTGATCCAAGTTCACACAGGAAACTGATACTGTGAAATAATTCAGATTTGAAAGATACCAGGGAAGATGTTCTGCTGGAACACTTGGGCCAACTAAGGGAACAAAACCTAATTGATTATTAATGGCAGCTTTAACTTCGTTGAGAGATTCCATTTTGTGTATGATTTTGCTCATTTTATTCACTTGGCAATATATACGAGGGAAACATGTAAAGGCAAAACAGCATGGCCCAGATACTTTAGCAGCCTCAGGCATACCTGCAATCTTAAAAGATGCAGTCTTTAAAGTGAAACCAACAATTCAATTTTATATAGAATTTAAAAATAAGAATTAAAGTTAGCATTAGTTACATACCTAAACTGTGAAACAGAGAATTGGAATATCCAATATTGGAAAATCAGTGTTTAAAGAAATGTAAAACATACTTATGATTTAAGAATGAAATTAATTCATCAGAAAATATCATTTAATGTACCATTTTTTTTAATCTAATAATGTTCTGGCATTGTACAAAACGTGAGGGTTAGGGTTAGGCTTAGCCTTGAACTATATGATTTGGTTTTGTCTAGCCGTCACTTCATTTTGGTTTCAAATCATAGCAGAAAGTAATATAATTTGGAAATATAACAGTTAAGATGTAAATGTAACATTGAATATATATTTCTAAAATATGAATACAGCATTTTATGGGAAAAAATTACTGTATCATCCCTAGGGCTCCAGAAAGAAGATAACATTGTTGTATTTCTTATTAGTGGTAGCAATGTAGTTGTTTGCATATTACCTTATTAATACGGGGAAAAAACTGAATGAATGAACAAATGAAACAAATATTTTGCATAGATGACTTCAAAAATAGTTACTGGTATAACAGTGTGTGAAGGGAGTCGGCTTTTCCCCTGCACTATGCTCACATGTCCACACAGAGAGACATGCACAAACACAGGCACACACAGATGCCTTTTAATTTTAAATCAGGCTACATTTAGGCATGTGCGCCTATGTTTAAGAGTAGCTTAATAGGCTGCAGCCATTGGGTTGGTGCTCAGGTTTGTATAGGGCAGTGGAATTAGCTCGGATTTCTTAAGCACGTAGAGCAAACCTGGGCATTTTATGTCCCCTGGGCCATCTCTGGCCCTTTGGCTGTCCCTGTCTGGCCCAGATCAGGTCAACTAGCAATTAGAAATCAGATATAAATAAGTGTACACCGTGCACGCAGTACAACTACATTGCTTTTATTCTGAAGGCAGCTGCTTTTTTTCTCCATGTATGCATGTGCATGTGGGTGTCCCTATGCACCTTCGCAGCCCTATTGATTTGGCCCTCCACAACACTCCCAGTTTCTCATGTGACCCCTTGGGAAAATTAATTGCTCAGCCCTGATATAGAGGGAGAAGACAGCTTGAAAGAACCAGCCTGACCTGTGGTGGAAGCCAGAATGGCTCAGCAGAGTCCCTACAATAAGCTAACAGAATTAAGCCAATGTATTTGTTTCTTTATTTTATATCTATCTATTCCATTTCTATAGCCACCCAAGTGCCACCTCTAGGGATCCCTTGCCTATGCCAACCATAGAATGGTTGGCAAAGCCATTCTGGTTGTATCCTTGGCAAAATGGATGTGTGTGTCAGGAGTAACACCAGAACCAGGTTGCAGCCAAAAAAGGGCATAATTATCTCATCATTACATGCTGCAAGCGAAGAAGAGTCCTTCGAAATGTTATCTGCAGAGATTCTGTCTTCAGGGAATAGAATAGAATAACAGCTGGAAGTCCAACCCGCTACTCAAGCAGGAGACCCTATACCAGTGATGGCGAACCTATGGCACGAGTGCCACAGCAAGCATACAGAGCCCTCTCTGCTGGCACGCGAGCCAAGTCGCTCCAGCATCGCCCCAGAGCTGAGCATGCTCAGAAAGGAGTAGTGATGCCAGGCGATGATGTCATGGAGCTATGCACATGCTCAGAGAGTAGTGGCGCCAGGTAATGATATCATGGGGCCATGCACATGCTCAGAAAGAGAGCAGCGCCTCCAGACGATGACATCACAAGTCGCGACTCATCCGGGCACTGTAGCCATCAGTGTACTAAGAAATACCTCTCAATCAGAACCAGATCAACCATTGGCAAGGAGAACTGGCAATCCTGGACAGCAGTAATGGCCTTGAGAAAAGAAGCATATTCTTATTAACTCAGTAGTATCGGATGGGAAGATTCAATCCAGAGAGTCAATTTGAAGGCAATTTGAGCAAATCTCCAAACTGAATCAGCTTTACAAACTGCACTGCTGATTTGGTTTGAATAGAGATTTATAGCATCATCCATCCAGGTTTTATATCATCACAGTGAGGGTTGGATGGTGTTATAGTAGACTAGTGAGGAAATCCTGTTTGGGGATGGGGATCATAGGCTTCCTCAACCTCAGTCAAATGCCCAACACACCCAAAGGGTTAAAGCAATCAGAAGACAAGCGATAAAATGGCATCTTTCACAGGTAACAAACTTGGATGTTGTGTGGGAATTATGCGTGCCGGGATCAGGTCAACTGGAGGGCTAAAACTCTGAGCCACCCAGAGTTGACAGAAAGATGAGCAGCTATATAAATGTTTTAAATAAATGAATACATTAAGAGAGAGAGTCCCTGCTTTGGCTTGAGAATATGGGATGCTTCAATGAGAGAGTATCTGTTAATCTTTTGCAGGCTGAGAATATGGAACATCAGTGACAACCTTCCTTCTGTCTTCCTTGATGGAGTGAGGAAACATCCCCTTGCTATTTGGCTGATGGTTCTGAATTAGTTCCACAAGAAGCTTGTTCTGGAATAGGCCTTATTCATCTGGGATGGAACTTTGCCCCAAGGTCAGAGATTTCCTTCATCAACTTCAACTATGTGGCTCTATCCAGCGGATGCAGTGCTGATCACATTTCCTGGAAAGATGAGCAAGCCCTGTCGATGGCGGCTCATCTGCACATGGCATGACAAATGTACTTTATGGTTATGAATGTTTCTTATGATTGTAATCACAGTTTGTCTATTGGAGGTAGGTAAGTGTAGAGCATGTGCATGGCCCCATGACATCATCACCCGACACCACTACACTCTTTCTGAGCATGTGCGTGGCCCCATGAGATCATCACCCGGCACCGCTACGGTCTTTCTGAGCATGCTCAGCACTGAGGCGATGCTGGGACAACTTGGCTCATGTGTCAGCAGAGAAGAGTCTGTCTGCCTGCAGTGGCATGCGTACTGTTAGATGGGTGTCGCAAGGAACGAAGCGGAGGCACTACTGCTTTCAATGGTTTATTCAGGTATGGTGGTCGGAGTAAGAACTGGGGCAGCGGTGGCTGGCTGCCCCCTTATATGCCCGGGCAGGGGTGGCAGCCTGCCAATCCAGGGGCTGGCTTTTCCCGCGCTGGCAAAGCCCTTCCCCCGGACACAACACGTACCATAGGTTCGCCATCATTGTCTTAGTAGATGCGTGTGATTTTTAAAAAAGAAAAGGACCCATCCTTGTTTGAAAGCAAACCCTACAGGTCTTCCAATAAACTGAATATCTCATTTACCTCCTATGTGATTTCCTACAGCCCGTGAGATAGCAGAAAGTACGCTGGCATTGTTTGCTTTGGCATGGCGGTCTTGGTGGGACTATTGCTCCAGGTTGAATAGGAGAAGACACGTTTTGGCAGATGGCCGGACGCATGGACTTACTTATCTGTCCGAACCTGATCAGCAGGGTGAGTCGAGGCTCCACTTCTTGGTAACACAGAGAAGACTCTCCTTTCCTATATGGGTAGTCTTCAACTTATGACCACAACGGAGCTCAAGATTTATGTCATTAAGTGAAACACATGTTAAGTGAGTTTTGCCCCATTTTACGACCTTTCTTCCCACCGCTGTTAAGTGAATCATTACCATTGTTAAGTTATTAACGTGGTTGTTAAGTGAATCCGACTTCCTCATTGACTTTACTTGTCAGAAGGTCACAAAAGTGGATCACATGACCCTGGGACCACGGCAACCCTCATAAATATGAGCCGGTTGCCAATTGTCCGGAATTTTGATCCTGGGACCAAGGGGGGAATGCTGCAACGGTCGGAAGTGTGAAAAATGGCCCTAAGTCAGTCACTTTTTTTCAGTGCCATTTTATAACTTTGAATGGTCACTAAATGAACTTGCAAATCAAGGACAGCCTGTATTCCTGAGAAGCCCCCCCACTCACCACAAGCAAGACCCACTGACTGCCTCTCTCGCCCTCATTTTCACTCCGCCCTTCTTGTCCGGCTGCTCACTCGCTCATTCACCTGAACGAGAAGACCTCCCAGGTCCCTTCTAGCCTTATTATTCTATGTTCTGTATTCTACACAAATCGTTTTTTCCCCTTCCTCTTTCCTTCTTTCTTGGTTTCTCACTCTCTTGCTAATTTGATCTTACACTCACTCAGGCCTTTTTGCTCACTGCCTCTTGTACTCTTTCACACTGTTTCATGCCTTTATTTACTCCCATGCATCATCATTTCTGCAAACAGTCACAACCAGGCAACTGAATGACTGTTAAAAAAAAATGTGGGGCTTTGATCACATGCTTATGGCTACCATCTTTGCTTTCTGAAGCTTCTTGCTCTCCTGTTCTTGCACTTTTGCTCATGTTGTCCGTTCTATCATGCTCTGTCACACAGGGTGTTCCCTATTTTCTGTAAAACAGCAGACCCAGGCAGCTGAGCTTCCTCCATCTCTGACACTGAAGCTCCTCCTCTCTGCTGCTTGCACTGCCAGACCAGCAATAAAAAATGGCACACACACACACCCCATCACTTTCCAAAAGAGGACAAACAGCAAAAGGCTTGTGTTACTCCATCTTTATAGATGTGCCCTAGAAATAGAGAACTTTTTGATGGAATCATTCATGACAAGAGGAATGCACTTTATGATTATGATTGTATCTTATGCTTATATGTACATTATAAAATGAATGCACTTTATGATTATGAATGTATGTTATATTTATACATACATGACAAGATGAATGCATGTTATGATTATGAATGTATCTTATGCTTATATCTACTTGACAAGATGAATGCACTTTTTGATTATGAATATACCTTATGCTTATATGTACATTATAAGATGAATGTATGATTATGAATATATCTTATGTTTCTATGTACTTGACAAGATGAATATACTTTGATTATGAATGTATCTTATGCTTATATGTACATTATAAGATGAATGTACGTTATGATTATAAAATATAAAAACTTTCGTACAAACCTTGAAACCGCTCTTTGACTTTGTGCTCAAGGTTGAAAAAGATGAAATTTTGATGTTGGGTTTTACCGATTAGATAGATGTGTTGTTATAGAAGTGACTGTTCCAATTATTCATGAATGTTACGAGTTGAGACTCAATTATTGCTATATTTTACTGCACCAAAAGAAGTCAGAAGTCAACGCCTTTTTCTTCTCTTTTTTCCCTTATTCTCTTCACTTTGCCTTTTCCCTTTTCCCTCCCTATCTTCCCATTGTTTGTTTTCTTATTTCTTTGTATGTTCTTTTGTGATACGGTACAAAAATGTACCATATCACAAAAATGTATCACATGGCATGAGGAAGGCGTTTTGTGACATGATGAAATGTGCTTTGTGACATGACAATTGTACTTTACAACATGATGAAATGATGAATGTTCTTTATGATTGTGATCGTATTCGTGATTAAGATCGCAGTTTGTCAATTACAGCTTATATGTACACGACAAGATGAATGTACTTTATGTTTATGAATGTATCTTATAATTGTAATCAGTTTGTTTATTATGTTTGTAGGTATAGAGCATGTACACCAGACACAAATTCCTCATGTTTCCAGACACACCTGGCCAATAAACTCTGTTCTGATTCTGCTATATTACAATTTAATTTTAAAAAAATTAAAACGTTTCTTGTAAACCTAAGCAATCTTCAAGATAATATAATCACCACAGGATATGGTGAAAAAAGCCCAGACGGCAGCCACAAGCATGCAACTAAAGTGCCACCTTTTATGTTTTTTCATGTGCGATGCACACTGAACCGTGGTGACATAGTGATCAGAATGCAGTATTGCAGACTAATTCTGCCGACTGCCTGCAGTTCGATCCAGACCAGCTCAAGGTTGACTCAGCCTTTCCATCCTTCTGAGGTCAGTAAAATGAGGACCCAGATTGTTGGGGCCAATATGCTGACTATGTAAACTGCTCAGAGCGGGCTTACAAAACACTATGAAGCAGTATATAAGTCTGCATACTATTGTTATAGACAGATAGAAAATGTACCGTCACACCTTGACTTTTCACCATATACTTCAGACATCTCTGTCCTCTGAGAGGAACATACTCCCAAAATTGCAGCTTTAGTTGAAAGG
>JANHFO010039466.1:0-11072 GCA_032468095.1 Pareas carinatus | reverse complement strand
AGCATGGCTGGCTGGGGGATTCTGGGAGTTGAAGTCCACAAGCCTTCAAGGGACCAAAGTGGGAGACCTCTGCTCTGGGCAGTATTGTTAGCCTGGTGCTTTTCACCACTAGCCCAAGCTGCCTCTGGGACAGTGATGGCTAACCTTTTAGGCACCGAGCGCCCAGATGAGTCACCGCGAATGAGTCGCAGCTTGTGATGTCATCTCTCAGCGCTGCTATTCTCTTTCTGAGCATGCGCGTGCCCCTGTGATGTCATCGCCCGGTGCCACGACTCCCTTTCTGAGCATGCTCAGCTCTGGGGCGTCGCTGGGGCGACCTGTCTCGCGTGCCAACAGAGAGGGCTCTGCGTGCTCAGTGCGGCACCCGTGCCGTAGGTTCGCCATCACTGCTCTAGGACCATGGGACAGACCCTCCCAAGACACACACGCACACACACATACACACATGACTCGGATAACAGGCGATTGACCTGATCAGCAGCACCAACAGACTGGGAAACCCTTTGGCGGAGCTGCCAGGCTTCCTAATAGCTGAGAGAATTTGAAAACGCAGGAGCCCCCCACTCTTTTCTCGAAGACCTCTTGGATTAAAATCGAGGGGTCCTCGAGGACTCTCTGAGCTGGCTTGTTTTCTTGCAGAGGTTTCGTTACCCCAGACTGCCCTGATTCCCCAAAAATAAGACCTACCCCGAAAATAAGCCCTGGCCTGATTTTTTCAGGCCGCTCGTAAATCTAAGCCATACTCCCAAAATAGTGAAGATCGTCAGCCAGACGGACGCATTGAACGGAGGCACAATGCAACTGGAGAGGGAGCAGTAGAAGCAAGACCTACCCTGAAAATAAGCCCTAGCCTGGTTTTTCAGGGTGCTCGTCATAGAAGCCCTACCCTAAAAACGAGACCCGGTTAAGATCCTCAGCCAGGCGGACGCGTTGAGGACCGTATTTCTTCCCCCCAAAATAAGACCGAACTGGAAAATAAGCCCTAATGCGTCCTTTGGAGCAAAGATTAATATAAGACCCGGTCTTATTTTCGGGGGAAACACGGTAGCTTAATTCATCAGTGCTAGATGCCACCTAGTTTGGGGTCGTGAAACGTCCGCAAGAAAACCCACCGAGGACCCCCGTCATTTCAACCCCGAATCTCCAAATAGTCTTCTTTATCGGTCCATTTAGATGCTTAATCCTGCTTTGCTCCACCTAGATCTGCTGACTAAGGGGGCCGTGGGGCTGGAGAGCAGCCCGCCGCCTCCCCCAGGAGAAGCGCAGGGGGGGGCGCCTTTCCTGGCGCTGCAGGCCTTCCCCGCAGAAACCCACCCAGGGGATTTTCTCTCCCACCCATTGAGGGAAATCGGCTTCCTTTGGTGTCCATCCTACCCTTCCCACCAGCAGTTCTGCAGCACGTGGTCTCTGGCGTGGTCCTTTGGGCTGTGGAGGTGGGCTCCCCCTTTTCCGGTCCCCCTCCCACATCTTCCTTGAGCCCTAGCGGGAAGATGAATTATTCAGGTCTGCCCGTTTCCCCCTCCTCGAGTTATAATTTCGGGGGACGGACGGGCGGGGAGCCTCCTGCCATCTCGTTGCTGACCTACATTTTCACGTTTCTTCCCCCTTCCACCAGCCCATCGCCCTCTCCCTCCCGGCTTTCATTCATTTGGCGCATGAACAGCGGCTGGGGTTGGCAGCGCGGGTGTGCCGTTGCGGAAGGGGGTGGCGGCGAGACGTCTCCGTTCGTAAGACCTGGTTCTGCCGAGTGACCTGGTACCCGGGTGGGAGGCTGCCCTTCCAGAGGGGTTTAATGGATTAAATAGAAGATTCGACCCTGTGGGATACCGGACATCACCCCCCATCGCGCCCTCTTTAGCTAATGCTCTGTCAGTTTTAACGTCATATTGACCGTTTTCACGTTTCATCGTATTTTTGTCACTTGGCAAGCTGCCCACACGACAGTGATTTGGGCAACATATAGATTTAATAAATAAAAATAGCAATAAATAGCAATAAGCCTGGAAGCTCAGGCTGTCTACACAGCCCCGCCCATCTGCAATCTTAAAATCTCCGATTGTAGCCACATCAAACATTGTGGGGTTATGTGCTTTTGCTCATTTGATTCATCTTTACGGGTTCAAGAGACATCACCAGCTCCGGGCTGCGGTTTTATTACTTACTTATTGGTATCCCACCGTTTTTTTTGAAAATAAGGGGACACAAATATATCCAACCCAGCTTCCTCCTTTTTTCCCCAAACCCACAACTCTGTGAGGTGGGTCGTGCTCAGAGAGAGACACTAGGCCAAAGTCACCCAGTGGGTTTTCATGCCTAAGGTGGAACCAGAACTCACCATCTTCTGGTGATTGACCCAGAATCGCCCAGTGAACTTTCATAAAGTACATTCATCTTGTCATGGACATAGGAGCATAAGATACATTCATAATCATAAAGTACATTCATCTTGTCATGGACATATGAGCATAAGATACATTCATAATCATAAAGTACATTCATCTTGTCATGGACATATAAGCATAAGATACATTCATAATCATAAAGTACATTCATCATGTCAAGTACATATAAGCATAATGCATTCGTAATCATAAAGTACATTTCATTTGTCATGCACATATAAGCATAAGATGTACTTTATGATTATAAATGTATGCTATGATTGTAATCACAGTTTGTTTATTCTATGTATGCATGTAAGAATAGAGCCTGTACACCGGAGACAAATTCCTTGTGTGTCCAGACACACTTGGCAAATTAAATTCTGATTCTGAATCTGATTTGACATTTTTGTCTTACCTGCCAAGTCCTTCCCAAGAACCTGGGAGAGGCAGATGGCGCTGTTTAATTTTTTTTTTTAATGGCCTCGTCGCAGGAGGGAGGCTGTTCCAAGCAAAACTGCCATTTGCAAATGACTGATGGTGAATTTGTCAACCCCAGCGGTGTTGTTCAAGTAGTGCTCCAGATGTTTGGGGATTGCACCCAAGGCGCCTATCCCTGTTGGGACCAGCTTTGCTTTCTTTCGCCACTCGTGCCACGTCTATTTGCAGATTTTTGTATTTTTCTGACACCTGCCCCCCCCCAGTTCTTTCTCTTCTCTTCTGCTGGACCACATTCCACTCTTCAGACTTTTTTTAAAAAAAAAATCTATCCTATCGACCGTTGTTAAATCTGGGGTGTTGCGTGGCAGATGTGCTGTTTGGAAACTTTGGACGTTAGAAACTGTCTTCTGTGTGTTTCAAGTAGATCTTCTCATACCTTGAAATAATAACTGTGAAATTGCTTGGTCTCTCTGCCCAGAAGTGAGTGAAAGATCTGGCAGTTATCAGCCGGAGGGAAATCCGTGATAAAGCCGAGAGATTTGGGCTGGGGCAGAGAGATGAGTTCGAGAAAGCAATACGTACGGGGATTTTGAGATGCGGAGGGGGCCCCCATCAGAGGATTTTTGGTTCTGGCATTGCAAGGAAAACCAGTCTCCGCCTTTAGGGGGAGTATACAGGCACTCCTCGACTTACAACCCAAGTGGAACCCCAGATATCTGTTGCTAAGTGAGGCGTTTGTTAAAGCAATATTTTGCGGCACGACGTTCCTTGCTGCGGTTGTTGAGCGAATCCCTGCAGTTGTGAAGTTCCCCACACGGCTGTGAAGCGAATCTGCCTTCCCCTAGCCAAGGGTCGCAAGTCCCTTTGTCCTCCCGGCCCCTCCCAGTGCCGTTGCAACTTTGAACGGTCACTAAATGAACTGCTGTAAGTCGAGGACTATCTGTAGTCGATCCAGAAAGGAAATTTCTCAGATTTTGGGAGTCAGTTAAGGGGGAGGTCGGGGAGGGTCCCGCAAGAGTGAAGACTGGGGCAGGAGAGAGACGTCAACCAAGGGGGTCCTTGAAGCTGGCGCCGATCTCTCTTTGCAAACCAGCGGAGGAAACAGAGGCTTCGATGGGAATTTGGAATCAGAATTGGAATTTATTGGCTAAGTGTGTCTGGACACACAAGGAATTTGTCTCCGTTGTACATGCTCAATACTTACATACAGGCTACAATTGACAGACGGTGGTTACAATCCTAAGATGCATTCGTCATCATGAAGTCCATTCATCACGCTATCATGTTATAAACTGTACAATCATCAGATCACAAAGCATTTTAGCAGGTCGCATGTCAAAACATTTGTGACAAAACACGTCACAAAACCCATTCACGATGCCCTACTGTTCTTTTTTAAAATGGATTCACAGGCACTGCTTTTCACCTCTTTAAAACAGGGAGGGGGTCCGCCCAGGAATGGTGCTTGTTTGGGATAGCGACTTTCTCTCTGGTTGTCCTTTAAGAAGAAAGGCTAGGCGGCTAGTCCTTCGCTTACAATGGCTTCATTGAGTGACCGTTTGAAGCTACAAAATCTCACCGCTCAAAATGAAGGGAGCTGAGATTCTTTGCAACCCACCGCGAACGGTGGCTGAATTGGGAGGCGATATAGGCAGTCCTCGACTTAGAACCATTTGTTTAGTGACCGAATAGGATGGGGAGGTGACATCTTCTGGATTAATGGGGAGATACTCCCTTCAAAGGCCTGCTGGGGATGATGGACGCTGTTGTATGGAATCCCACAACTTTATAATTGCATCCAACTGGGTTTTGTCTAATATCGGTAGTCCTCAACTTACAACCATTCTCTTAGTGACGGCACTGAACAAAGTGACATAGGACCTTTTCCCACACTTACAACCGTTGCAGCATTCCCCGTGGCCACGCGATCGACATTTGGCAACCGACTCGTAGTTATGGCGGGTTGCAGCGTCCCAGGGTCCGTCGGGAAGCCAAATTCCCTTAGCAACCTTGTCATTAGGTTAACAACTGCAGCGATTCCCTTAACAACCGTGACAAGAACAGTCGTAAAACGGGCCAGAGTTCACATAACAACTGTTTCGCTGAACAGCAGGCATTTCGGTCATCAATCGAGGACTTGCTGTAGATCAGGGGTGGGCAACTATGGCAACTTTATGTCCTGTGGACTTCAGCTCTCAGAATTCTTTGGGTGTGTTTTTTTAAAAAAAATTACATTCTTTGACAATTAAGCATACAGTGAGAGTATTTTATTGAAGCCAACCACGAATAACATGAGATAATGTAGAGGATCTCTGAGCTTGGTATAGACAGGCAGTCGACCATCCCGATGACTTTATTCTGCATAATTGATGAGTTTAAACCAAGCAAAGCTGAAACCATCTTCTGCACTATGGTGATATGGCTGTCTTTTTTTCTTTTTTTTCTTTTAAAAGAGGTCTGTGTCTCCGTCAGAGCAATTTTCCAGAGTATTTTCCAGCTTATGGAAATACTGAAAATCTGCTGCTGCCTGCTTCTATGTAACATCTGTCTGGCTGCAGCCCACAAGAAAACCATCCCTTCCTTTGTTTCAAAATATTGTGTAGATCGGTGGTTGCCAAACCTTTGGACATTTGGAATCACCAAATTCATAATTTTAAATCTCATGAGCCGCTGAATTTTTTTAAAAAGATACATTTGTAAAATAAGGATCAGAGAACTTCCATTTTATGAATATAAAAGGCGCCTATTTAATAGAACAAAATGTAAAAAGCTTCTTTAATTATAACAAAATCATAAACGCTTATTTAATCATAGCAAAATCTTTAAAGGTGGTTTAATTGTGGCAAAATTATTAAAAGTTACTTTAATTATTACAGAATAATTGAAGCTTATTCAAGTATTACACATTTTAGTGTGATATTTGTTCCTGCTTGAGAAAAAGAGAGACAGAGAGACACACACACACACACACACACACACACACACACACACACACAGAGAGAATGAGACAGAATGAGAGAGACAGAGAGAGAGAGACAGACAGACACACACACACACACACACACACACACAGAGACAGAATGAGACAGAGAGAATGAGACCGAGAATGAGAGAGACAGAGAGAGACAGACACACACACACACACAGAGAGAGAGAGAGAATGAGACAGAGAGACAGAGAGAATGAGACCGAGAATGAGAGAGACAGAGAGAGAGAGAAACAGAGAGAGAGAAAGAGAATGAGGGAGAGACAGACAGAAAGAGAGAATGAGAAAGACACACAGAGAGAGAATGAGACAGACAGAATGAGAGAGAGAGACACCCACCGCCCGTCGCCAATGCCGTTGCACCGCCCACTGCCACAAAGCCACGAAGGTAAAGACCCACCGCCACGGCTTATGCCTACACTTAATATAGTGTAAGCGGGACAGGGGCAGGCACGTCTTATTGGACACGCCCGTCCCACGGACCACCCACATTTTCCCACGGACCAGAAGTGCTATAGATTATTTGCGGGGAGGAAGCCTTAAGATGTTTTTATGATTTAAGATGCTAAAACCCTATGTTGGCCTGAGTCGTGGCAGAAAGTCCACTGCCCTAAATCAGAAAATGGATTACTTCCAAAACCTGTTTAAGCGTCTCCCATGAACTCAACCCTTTCTGCTAATAGATTTGGCCTTGCCAAGGACTTCAATCATCATTTCAACCATCGACGAGTCGTTTTCGATGGCCTTTTGGATCTTATTTTCTGTGGCCAGTTTTAAAGATAAGGGGTTTTTTTCACAGATGGGGCCCTGTGGATTATTTGCAGAATCAGTTGGCTGGACTAGTTTGGAAGGGTTTACACACCGTTTCCCAAACTAAATAGGCATTGTTTTCCAAACATATTTAATTTATAATATTTATTATAAACTATTTATTTATTTGCCCATTTGTAAACAGGAAACTTCGTGGTTGCTGGATGAAACCTTGCTCTGGGTGGGTCACTGATCTTTAAAAAAAATTTCCTCCATGAATTTATTCGACTGTCTTTAAAATGTGCTACTTATGAAGTTATTATTCTCATCGTCATCTCCATCAGCAGCAGCAGCAGTTATGCCATGTTTCCCCGAAAAAAAGACCGGGTCTTATATTCATTTTTGCTCCAAAATATGCGCTAGGGGTTATTTTCGGGGAAGGGCTTGTTTTTGCTGCCCCGTCTCCAGTTGCAACGGTCGTCCTTCCGGAATATACGTCCGTCTGGCTGACGATCTTCACCGGGCCTTATTTTTGGGGTAGGACTTATATTTACAAAGAGCCCAAATAAAATAATAATAATATTGAAATAAAATAATAATAATATACTTTTTCAACATAGATCGATTGCTTGTACATTCAATTAATATATTATTATAAAAACAATTTTACCAGCACTAATACAATTTTAGTTCCTACTCCTTCATTCTTTCTTTGGGTCATTTATAAAATGATGTCCATGTTTGAAAATATTCTGTGTCTTCTTTTTCTTCTAACCTCATAGTTAGTCTATCCATTTCTGCACAGTGTAACGTATTCCTTATCACTTCTTCGTGTAGTGTACCTTCTTCTTTCCAATATTGTGCGAATACAATTCTCTCTGCTGTTATAATAAGAAGGATCAAACATACATTTTGTTTGTCAAGTTTCTCTGAGGTTATGCCTAGTAAGAATCGTTCTCCGTATTCCTAATATTTGTCTTAACCAAGTATAAATCTTTTTCCAGTGTTCTTTTGTGTAATCACACGTCCAGGTTGTGGTTGAAAATTGAAGGCTACTACCTCTAGAGTAACCTTTTAGACATCGAGTGCCCAGACGAGTCGCGACCAATGAGTTGCAGGTCGTGACGTCATTGCCCCGGCGCCGCTACTCTCTTTCTGAGCATGCGCATGGCCCCGTGACATCATTGCCTGTTGCTGCTACTCCTTTCTGAGCATGCTCAGCTCCAGGGCAATGCTGGGGCGACTTGGCACGCGTGCCAGCAGAGAGAGCTCTGCGTGCCCAGTGTGGCACACGCACCATCGGTTCGCCATCACTACTCTCGAGGCTTCAGAGCGGTATGTCTCAACTTGGCCACTTTGAAACGTGTGGACTTTGACTCCCAGAATTCCCCAGAGAGCATAGCTGGCTGAGGAATTCTGGGAGTTGAAGTCCACAAAGCGGTCCGGGATGAGAAACGCTGCTTAGGAGGCTGATCCTTTCCTCTCGGTGGCATCCGAGCAGAGAGTGAGACGACGCCGTCTCTTCCCCGAGCAGGAGGCGCATCCGTGCGCATTTCAATTTGCCTGGCATTTTGCTGCAGCGTCGCGGGGATATGAAATATGCATCCGTTTCCCCGAGGCCTGGAGCAGCTCACCAGGCGGGTGGCAAATCTCGCCTGCTGGCTCGAGCCGTGGAATGGGGCGGGCGGAGGGTGGCAAAGCCGCCGGGGCGCTGCCCAGATGGGACCCATCAAAGTTGGCATCTGGGCCAACCCCTCTCTGCCTCCCCAGGTTTCCCCGCATCGCCCGGGCACTGATTCGTGCTTTCCGAAGCGGGTTCAGTTTGGGGACAAGCTCTGTGCTGCTTTAAAAAGGAGAGGGCGGAGGGAAACGCCTTAGGAAGCTGGTGCGCTGCGAAAGGGCCCTCCGTTCTGCCATCATCTTTATTTACAGTTGCTGGGGGATTTTTTAATGATCCGGTGGGCTGGAATGCTTAATGCTCCCGGGTCTTCCGAGGCCCTCGAGTGGCATTCTTGGGAAATTAAAAACGGGAAATGACTCAGGCTGGAAACGGGCTCACCTGAATGCGGAACTTAAGTTAGCCGAGACGGGGACCCCCCTGGGAGGGTTGCGCTTTGCGTATGAATGGCTGTGCTGTTGGGGATGCCACGTTGTTAATTAATAATCCCCTCTCCCCATTGATCCCACCCCCCTGGCGGACACCACACTCTCCATCTCCACACACACACACACACACAAAGTCCAGTCAGTTCCAAGCAGCTTTTTTCTTCTGCTGCAGAGTTTTGCCCCATCCTGAAATCATTCCTTACAGGTAGAAAGGCTTAGTGGTTAAAGACCAGCAGCTGGCAGCCTGGGTTCGAGACCCGGGCACTGCATGGCGGGGTTCCTTGCCCCAGCGCCTGCCCACCTAGCATCCAAATACGAGTCGATTACAGGGTTTGATTGTTAATTGGTTCTGGGAGGCGCAATGAGTGCCGAAAATGCTGAGTACCAGACAAATATTCCCCGTAGAGAATAATCGTGTGAGTCACAAGGTGGCCGATACCGAAAAGTTCTAGCTTGTGCACTGAGTACCAAGCCAATGATGAGTACAAGTAATCCTTGAGTTACAACAGTAAGTTTAGTGACGGCTCAAATTTACAACAGTGCTTGAAAAAGCGACTTAGGACCGTTCTTCACCCTTAGAACCACGTCTCCGTGATCACGTGATCAAAATTCTGACGCTTGGGAATGGACTCATGTCTATGACGGTTGCTGCCTTCCCTGGGAGTCACGCAATCCCCTTTTGCGACCTCCTTACACGTAAAGTCCTTGGAGGGGGGGAATCCAGATTCGCTTCACCACCGTGTTGCCAACTTAACAACAGCAGGGATTCCCTTAACGACGGCGGTGTGAAAGGTGAAACAGGGTGAAATTCACTTAACAAACCTTCCACTTAGCAACAAAAAATAGCGGTCGTCAGTCGAGGACTCCCTGTGTCGATCTCCTTTTGTGTGTGTTTGTGTGGCGTTGCGTGTTGCACCAAGCCAACTTGATAGGGCGAATTGACGATTTGGCCCTGCTTGGAAGCGGTCGAATTGGCTAGCCTGGGATTTGTGTGCCGACAGAGAGGGCTGTGCGTGCCCACTGTGGCACGCCTGCCATAGGTTCGGCATCACTGGTGTCGGGTCTCCTGATTGAGCAGGGGGTTGGACTAGAAGACCTCCCAGGTCCCTTCCATCTCTGTTGTTCAGTTAGATCAGAGTTTCTCAGCCTCGGCCATGCTAAGATGCGTGGACTTCAACTCCCACTGACTGGGGAATTCTGGGAGTTGAAGTCCACACATCTGAACGATTGAACGCGGACAGGCAGGGTGCCATTTTGCCGTGTGCGCTTCCCAGAATTGTGGGCGACCCTTCTCAACTCCCACACCTCCATTACCTCTTGCCCCCTACCACCTCTCAATCCTGCTAGCGTGAATCCAAACGCACCCGGTGGGCTTTTCATCCAAGCGCATCGTGTGAACGCAGCTGGCCTTGTCTTCCTCCGCAACGGGCCTAGGGGGCGGGAATGGGGTGTCCCACAGCTCCTGCCCACCGTCGGGCGAGTCTTAAAATTTGCCCCGGCCCCATTCCAAGAAGCAGAGCGCCTCTTCCCACGAGGGCCGGAGACAAGCCGAAGGCCGCCGTTTGCCCGACCCTGCTCCGCGAACGGTGTCAGCCTCGCCACCATTGTTTACAAACTTTTTAAAGATTCCTTCCCTGGAATAAATTTCTGTGACAAAAGCATCAACGAGCCCCGTGGTGCATTGATTTCCCGCATGTGCGTGGTGGTGTCATGGAGAGGCCCCATCATCATTTCTATTTATTTACGCGAAGCAATTCCTCGCAAACCTTGCCTTTCGCAAGGTTTGTTTGCGGTAATTAGCGGCGCTTTCGAGAGCCCCAATAACAATTCAAAGAGACAGAGATCTCATTGACACAGATGCGGTGGAAGGGGGGGAGAATGTAGGAAAAATTAGCAATAAAGGAGAATGTTTGTAGCTCAGCGTTGAAATGAGAGGTCTATGGTGGTCTCGCAGTGGTTAGAAGACAGAATTACAGGCTGACTCTGCCCCACAGCCGGGAGTTCGATCCTGACCGGTTCAAGGCTGACTTAGATTTCCGTCCTTCCGAGGTCGATAAAACGAGGACCCAGATTGTTGGGGGGGAGGGCAAGAGGCTGAGTCTGTAATCCACTTAGAGAGGGCTGTTGAGCACCGTGAAGCGGCCTATAAGTCTAAGTGCTATTGTGAAGGAAAGGAAGGAGGTAGGGAGGTAGGGAGGGAGGGAGGAAGGAAGGAAGGAAGGAAGGAAGGAAGGAAGGAAGGAAGGAAGGAAGGAAGGGGTTGACTCTGTAAACCACTTAGAGAGGGCTGCAAAGCACCATGAAGCAGCATATAAGTCTAAGTGCTATTGTGAAGGAAGGAAGGAAGGAAGGAAGGAAGGAAGGAAGGAAGGAAGGAAGGAAGGAAGGAAGGAAGGACGGAAGGAAGG
>JANHFO010039357.1:0-11076 GCA_032468095.1 Pareas carinatus | reverse complement strand
TAACCATTTATAAAAATAATTCCATGTCTTGAAGTGTACAGTATCTTCTTTATCTTTCAACAATAATGTTAACCTGTTCATTTCTACACATTCTAAATTTTTTCTAATTATTTCTTCATCTTGTATTGGTTCATCCTTCTTCCAGTTTTGGCAATCCTAGCCACTGTGAGTACGTGTACAATCAAATATAGATAATGCTTGTTAACATTTTCTGGTACAATACCTAACATAAACATTTCCAATTTGAAATTTATTTCTATTTTCATCATTTCCTGCAACCATTTATGTATTCTTTTCCAGTATTTTTCAGCATATGTACATGTCCACCACATATGGTAATAAGTCCCTTGTTCGTTCTTGCGCTTCCAACATCTGTCAGACACTTCTTTGTATTTGTTAATTTTGATTACATCAGTGATTAAACAAACATAAAATGAAAAATGGAAAACACTGCAACAACTGTGTTGGTTTGAAATGATGAATCTGTGTATCTGGCTTCTTTGACTTGTGAACTTCTCACAGTTTTATAACCAACCAACCAGCTTAGGTCATAAAAAAAATTACTAATGTTCATGTGAGCATTTTTTTTTAGTAATGGTAGCTTCTTACAGGTTGTTAGATCACATCATCCTTCTTAACCAACCAACATCAATAGCGATCAACAATGATAAAAATTATAGTGCAACTACACCTATACGTGGTTATGGAATTCTTCAGAGCATATATTCACTACTGGTTGAAAAAGAGCCAAGGTTCTTAATTGTATAAGCAATATACAAATCCAAGTCACTTATCTATAAAGCAATTAATAATAATAATAAAAAGTTCACACATCTTCCGAAAGGCCAGGAATATGGAGAGGGAGAGATAGGAAAGGATATTTCTCTTTTCTTTACATATCTTTCCTCTTCTCAACAAAATTGGATATATTCAAAATAGGTCAAATTTAGCATAGAGGTGGCAGGATCATTTGTAAGCAACACAATAGCCCTTCTGTAGGCTATTAATCAGAGAAGAGCTGAGACTTCTCAAGCAGAAGTCCCTCTACCATTTCAAATAGGTGTCTGTCCTGTCTCTTTTTCAAAACCTCCAGTGCTGAAGCACCTACAACTTCTGAAGGCAACTTCTGTTCCACTGGTTAATTGTCCTCACTGTTAGGAAGTTTCTCCTTAATTCCAGGTTGCTTCTGTCCTTGATTAATTTCAATCCATTGCTTCTTGTCTTGCTTTCTGGTGCTTTGGTAAATAAGTTGACCCACTCTTCTTTGGGTTGACCCCTCAAATATGGGAAGGCTGCTTTCATGTCACTTATAGTCCTTCTTTTTCAAGAATGGCCATACACAATTCCTGCAGCCCTTCTTCATATGTTTTTGCCTCCAGGTCTTTAATCATCTTAGTTGCTCTTCTTTGCACTTTCCCCAAAATCTCAACATCTTTTTTGCAATGTGGTGACCAAAACTGGATGCAGGGTTCCAGGAGTGGTCTTACTAAGGATTTATAAAGTGGTAATGATACTTCATGTGATTTTGATTCTATGCCTCTGTTAATACAGCCAAGGATTGTATTAGCTTTTTTGACTGCTGCCGCAAACTGCTGGCTTATGTTTACAGGATGATCACCCACTCAGACTCCAAGGTCCTTGCCACAGTTACTGTGCCCTACGGATTACAGGTTTCGCCTAATCTGTACTTGTACCTTTGGGTTTTTTTCTGCCTAGGTGTAAAAACTTGCTTTTCTCCACATTAAATTTTCTGCTTTTCCTAGGAATGGCAATCTTGTGGGATCAGAAGAGGCAGAGCCACAATGGAGAATTGGCTTCCAAATTCACACCATCTTTCTTGTTTTATTTATTTTTTCTAAACAGTAATATAACATGATGACACGATGAATGTACTTTATGATTATGAATGGATCTTATGATGTTAATCATTGTTTGTCAATTTTAGTCTTATGATTCTAATTACAGTTTGTCAATTTCAGCCTGTATGTAAGTATAGGTCATGTACAGTGAAGACGAATTCCTTGTGTGTCCAGACACACTTGGAGATTAAATTCTAAATTCTAAATTCCAATTCTAAGTTTAAGTTTATTTATTTAGTCAAACATATATGAGAAAAACAAGTATAAGTAGGAACATACTATATAATCATGTAGTTATAGACAGGTATAAGCATATGCATAATAATAAATGAGTACAAATAAATGCGAAGAGTAGAACAGGGATGGTAGGCACAGATTCTGAACTGTTATGATGGTCATGGTATATTAGATATTTACCAGCTTGGCAGCGAAAAATATCCTGCAAGAAACTGACTAAGTAGCTAACAAGGCTAGAAAGAAAGATGAGGAACCAAAATGGATATGTTCTTTTGATGAGTGTTTTGGAGAAACCTATGTGTTTTTGAAATAGTCTTCTGGCTATACAATATCAGCTACTGCAGTGATGATGAACCAATGGCACCTGTGCCTCAGTGGGCACGCAGAGCCCTCTCTGATGGCACATGAGCCAAGTCACCCCAGCATCGCCCCAGAGTTGAGCATGCTCAGAAAGGAGTAGCGGCACCAGGCGATGATGTCACAGGGTCATGCACATGCTCCGAAAAAGAGTAGTGGCACCAGTCGATGACATCATGAGCTGCATCTCATTAGTCACGGCTTGTCTCGGCACTCGGTGTCTTCACTGAGCTATTGTATCGATATTATACTGCACCAATTGCTGGGAATTTTCTTTAATGTTACCTGTGCCCAAGTCCTCACC
The DNA here is from genome assembly GCA_032468095.1 of Pareas carinatus. NCBI lineage: Eukaryota > Metazoa > Chordata > Lepidosauria > Squamata > Pareidae > Pareas > Pareas carinatus. Next base: position 8,319 of record JANHFO010039357.1, on the reverse strand, counting down.
GTAAATTGCTTTATACCTTCTCCTACAACCTTATATCTTGAAATTAGCTTGCAGAAATATTTAAAATTCAAATAATGAACAAGGAGAAATTTTTATATACACATATTACTGAAGCATGAACATATTTGACTTGATGGAGTTGTCATTTCCAGAAAAGATGCTAGAGCTGATTGATGGTCCTGCAAACCAGAGAGATTTCCTAGAATGTGAACTTATCATGGAATAGATTACGAGTCTTCACCTCATTGGATGAAGTTTCATCATCTGAAAATCCAATTTCCTACACTGGGCTGGAGAAGCATTGAGGATGGAGATGACTGAACACCTCATCAATCCAAACAAATATTACAAATCATTTAAATTCAATCATTTAAACTGAATGTGGTAAACTATAAACTCCTACTATATCATCTCTCAAGACTCACTGAGAAAACAAATAAGGCTGACAGCACTTTTCTTCTGATGCTTGGGACCATATGGCTGTTGGACACATAGTTTTACTGCCACCTGTCAAGGTGACAAAGAAGAGAAAAACAGATGGTCTTGGCCAAGGCACCAGACTCCCAATTGTGCACGCCAAGTTTTATGCTTTCAGGCTGAAAGTCATATTTACTTGTCTGTTTTGGAAAGGTCCAACTTTTCCTTCACTGTGCCTTTCAAATGCAATTCACGATCCTTTGTTGCTAGATAAATGGCAGCTTCAGAACTCGGCTTATCTAGATGCCGGCTTATAGATTGCAACCTCACAAACAAAGGCCCATGGGTAACTAGAGGGCACACTGAAGCAAAACAACAATGGTTAAATGTTCTTTGATTCATCGATATAAGATTTTCTTCTGAAATAGCAACTTTAAAAAAAGGACTTTCCATTCTTCTCCCAAATTAATTCTTCTAGGAAAACTAATTCAAGGCACATTGGTTTAAACAAGTGTTCCTCTATGGTCACAATTTGAGGGGGGAGGGGTGCATGAAGATTTTGTACATCTGAAATAAGGTATCTGTTTCCACAGCACAAACATACTGCAGCAACTCTGGACATCAGAAAAAGGAAACAGATTCTCCATACATCTTCCAGCAAAATGGATATTGACACAACTTCATCAAAAGCTGCCTGATCACTCAACCCAAAATAGCACAACCAACACTGCCATGCATCAAACTCTTCTTAGAAACCACCAGTCTATTGCAACCATATGGGATCACTGTAGCACACAAACCAATTAAAGCATCCTAAGAAAACCAAAAGACTCAGCAGTTCCAGAAGAAGAAAAAACAGGAGTCATCTATAATGTACGTTGTAATGATTGCAACAACCACTATGGAGGACAAACAGGAAGAAGAATGGCAGAACGCCTCCATGAACACCAACGGACAATTTCACAGCACATGGACAGATTTAGCCATGGTTTCAATTGAGAACCTGGAACCATCCTAGACCAGGCCAAATCTAAATATGCCAGGGAATTTCTAGAAGCCTGGCACTCTGACGAATGAGTCATCCATAGACACATAACATGAACAATATCTACATAAGGTGCAAAAGAGACAACTGACAAGCTGAACAGGGAACGGAAAGACCAAAATACCTCCCCACCAACAGGCAGCATCCAGATGACCATAGAATAACACCAAGGTTAACATCAGACCAACAATCAAAAAGTAAACAATGCCTCAATCAAACCAACTAAGGGTAAACAGCCCAACCAAATACTCAAGCAGGAGACCCTATTACCTTTCAGACAAGTGGATATCCAGTCTTTTCTTAAAAACCTCCAGTGATGAAGCAGCCATTCCACTGGTTAATGTTCTCACTGTTAGGAAGTTTCTCCTTAATTTCAGGTTGCTTCTCTTCTTGATTAGTTTCCATTCATTGTTTCTTGTCCTGCCCTTCTGGTGCTTTGGAAACTAAATTGATCCCCCCTTCTTTTTTGTGGCAGCCTTCCAAATACTGGAACACTGCTGTCTTGTTCACTCCTAGTCCTTCTTTCCTCTAGACTGGCCATATCCAATTCCTGCAACCATTCTTCATATGTTTGTGTCTCCAGGCCCTTAATCATCTTAGTTGCTCTTCTTTGCAACTTTTCCAAAGTTTCAACATCTTTTTTGTAGCGTGGTGACCAAAACTGGATGCGGTATTCCAGGTGTGGCCTTAGTAAGGCTTTATAAAGCAGTACTGACACTTCTGATGATTTTGATTCTATGGTTCTGTTTATTCAACCCAGGATTGTATTAGCTTATTTGGCTGCTGCCACACACTTCTGGCTCATATTTAAGTAATTGTCCACTAGGACTCCCAAGATTTGTAAATCTTATAGAAGGACATTTCTACCCAGAGACATGTACAGAATTCCAGTGATCAGGACACTTCATAAAGGACAGAGTATATCCTACCAAATTCAGTTTCCCAACTTTTTCAAGGTCTTTGTGTTGACTGTCCAATTCTAAAGAGAAGCAGGAAGGCATATATAAATGAATTTTACAGGGGCTCCTTTCAGCTTTAACTGCACTCTGTTCTAAGTTCATCTTTGTTGTTTCATTTTGGAAGCACCAGAAAAAGAAAAAGAATGGATGAAATTGCTAAGAAAAATGAATCAAGATAGATTCTGTATTTTGATTGAAACTCATGCAAGTCAGAAATTTAATTGTCTATGCAGGCTTCTGTCAGTTTTCTAAGATAAAGGGCAATCTGCAAATTTTATTCAAGTGGCAGAGTTGAACATTCTGGCCTATCTTTTTCCTGCTTCCATCACTAACTAGCACCATGTATGTTCAAGGGTATTTGAAAACCTGCCCATTTTACTTAAAATGCTGCCTTAGGTCAAATCTTGTTGACAAACTACCAATTTCTATCAACCGCTCCCAAGAAAGCAAACCCTATGTGGCTTCACTCAAAATTCCTGGATAACCCTCCAAATAACACTGCAAATTCTACATCACCATGTCAACTCCTGAGCAAGGGCAAAAACATTACTACTTCAAAGATGGGGGACCGGGGGATGAGGAGCATCTAGGAATTACAACATTTGTTGTTTGCTTTTACAGCATTTGTGTTTTTAAAGACTTAGCTCAAAGCCCATCAATAAATATGATGAGCTTCCTTGAGAATTCCCCTTTAATTGTCATTCAGGCGTACAAAGCACCACTCGTCCTTTCTGCTTACCTGTAGACTGAAGTTTATTCCTTCAAAATGCAGGGAAATCTCACTGTAAACCAATGGCCATTCAGACAATATCCTTCCTAGAGAGATGAAATGGGATTCAGAGAGTCGCACAACCCATTTATGGTAAGGTTTAATCTAAGCCGACTGAATGCATTGAGAAGAAAAGGAAAAAACGAACAGAAGAAATAAGAGATTTCCACCTCCTCCACCACACCAGACACAGGGTGTTCCAACCATATAATGCTCAAAAATGTTTTTATTTTCAGGGAGGGGGAGGGAGTCACACATGGAGCTTTTGGAGTTCTTCGGATCAATATAAGGCATTCCATTTGCACGCTCGGTCCAAGCTAGCCTGTATACAAAAGTACTGCCTGTAAAGTCTCAGTCTCTATCAGTATTGGGCGTCTCTTTTCCTGTTGTTATTATTATTGTTATTATTGTTATTATTATTGTTGTTGTTATCATCATCATCATCAACATCATCATCATTATTATTATTATATATTTTTATACTGCCCTTCTCCCCGAAGGGACCCAGGGAGGTGTACAGCCATCTAAAAACAACAAGGACCACACAAATTCAAAGCAACAAAACAACACCCTTTTTAAAAACACTTTAATATATATATAATTGTATAAGGCCAGAAATTTAAAAAGCCGGAAAATATAACCAATTTGAACCGGATCTAAGAGTTTAAAATGACTAAAATATCTAAAATATCTAAAAAAATGTTTTAACTAGCAGAGAGGTAATGTGAGTCAGGCCAGGCCAGCCTGAATGAACAGATGTGATTTTATGGCACGGCGGAAAGCACGGAGATCTGAAATAATACGGATATCTGGGGCAAGATCATTCCAGAGAGTGGGAGCTACCACAGAGAAGGCTCTCCCCCTGGGGGTCGCAAGCCAGCATTGTCTGGCCGATGGCACCCTGAGGAGGCCCTCTCTGTGGGAGCGAACGGGTCGGTGGGAGGTATTTACTGGCTGAATGCGTTCCTGTTAATAGCCAGGTCCTAAGCCATGGAGCGCTTTGAAGGTCACAACAAGCACCTTGAAGCGCACCCGGAAACCCACTGGCACCCATCTAATCTCCTTTCTATTGTTCTGAGAATTTAATAGAATTTCAAAAAGGGGAGAAAGGAAAATAGAAGAATGGGAAAAAGAAGAAAGAAATGGGGGTAGTAAAGAAAGAAGAAAAGTAGATAGAGGAGAAAGGAGTAGAGAAGATAAGAGGAGAATGAGAAAGGGAAGGAGGAGGAGGACATAGATGTAAGAAAGAAAAAAGAAAGGGAAAGTAAAGGGAAGGATCAAGGAAAGGAATGAATCTAGAGAAAAGGGGAAGATGAATAGCAAAGAAACAGAGAATGAATAAGACAAAAAAGAGAAAGTATTAAGGAGAGGGAGGGAGGGGAGAAGGGACAGAGGAAGTGGAGAAAATGAAGAGAAGGGAAAATGGAAGAGAAAAGGAACAACTGTAAATGAAGAAAAGGAAGAGTAAACAAATAAAGATTCATTATAGTTTAGACAGATAAGAGAACTAGCTTGGGGATAGGTGGTGGAAAATATTTGATGTATTTAATGGTGACATGTTTAAGAAATGCACAAAAAGAAAGCTATATGCTACTGTGAATAATCTCAATTAAAAATACTTTGGAAGAAAAAAAAAGAAAAGTACTGCCTGCGCTTTGAATATAATTAAATAAAATGCCAGAAGGAAAGTCTTAGTAGCAGTAAAGCCAACTGTTTTTCCCTCCTCTCTTATTTTGGGTTTTATGGAAATAATGATGGCCAAATGTTGATTAAAGATAAGGGTTACTAATGTTACTCTATGGATCTTGGGTATGGCCAAGGGACTGGAATTTGTTCCTAAGTGGAAGAAAACAACTCAATGCTTTGTATTTGACCAAAGGTGGACCTGGATGATCAGAAACAACCTTTACTGAAAGGAGTGAACAGAAGACAAAAGGTAAGTAGACAAAGAGTAAAGGAAGAAGAACGCATTAAGAGGGTGTAAGGAAGGTGAGGAAAGAAAGAGGACGAAGGCAAGAGACAAAGGAGGCTATAAATAGATAAGGGACAGACTGAGGTCAAGGAAGGATAGGTACAAGGTAAGTACATAGGTGGGATAGTGAGATGGCCGACTTAAGGAAGGGAGGCGAGAGAGAGAAAGTAAGAGTAAGATGGAGATGAAGGGAAGGAAGAAGGAATGTAAAAGAAGGAAATGAGTAGAGTAGGAAATAAAGGAATAGGAATAGATGAGGTAATGAAGGACATAATGAAAATAAGGGGAAGCTAAAGGAAAGGGAGAGAGAATATTGACTATACCCCAAATATTGAAAGAATAAAATATACAGGTAATGAGAAACTAACAGAACAATTCCGAAGGAAGAACTGTGTTCTTGGTAAGATCTTCAGACCATACGGTAACTTATGCAAACATAAGAACAACTCAGAAACAACCTTTACTGCTTCGTAGACTGTCTTGCTCTTCTTAATTAATTATGGTTTAAGGATTAGTTCAGGTAGTTCTCGACTTACAATGTTTAATGACCATTCAAAGTTACAATGGCACTGAAAAAAAGTGAGTTATGACTAGTTTTTCACCCATACGACCATTGCAGCATCTCCATGTCCCCTCACATGATCAAAATTTATCCACTTGGCAACTGGCATGTATTGATGATGACCTTTTTGGAGGTCCCTTTTGGAGGTCCTTTGGCAACTTTCTGACAAGCAAAGTCAAAGGAGGAAACCAGATTCACTGAACGACCGTGTTGCTAAAATTCAGCGGTTCACTTAACAGCTGTGGCAAGAAAGGTCATAAAATGGGACGAAACTCATTTAACAGCTGTCTTGCTTGACAACAAAAATTTAGGGCTCAATTGTGGTCGTATGTTGAGGACTACCTGTATTGCGCAATCCGACCACTTGTGAAGTGGTTTGTTTTTTTCCTTCTTCCTTTGGCTCACCTCACCCCTTTTGTAAGGACCAGTCTTCTCTACCAGAAGGAGCACTGAAGCCATTTTGAATCCTTTGAAAGCAATGCTTTGTTTTAATTTAATGCATTGCAACGATGTGAGACGAAATGGTTTTTGTGACAGGATGCCCGCACTTTATAACATGATAAATGTTACAGGCTTTAAGACTATGAATGTATCTTATGTTTATATACTTAATAAATTATACATATATATGCCTATATATACAAATGATCGTGATTGTGCTTATATATTCAAACTGACTATGAATCTATCTTGATTGTATTCTTGTTGTGTATGTAGGTAGTTTTGAGCACTATCACCGAAGACAAATTCCTTGTGTGTCCTGACCCACATGGCAAAATAAATTCTGATTCTGAAAGAGGGAAAGCAAGCATGAACAGAGTTTGTACTGGTTCCAAAGCAGCATGGAATTAGTTTTCACTTACAAGTAGTTTTCAACTTACAACAGTTCATTTAATGACTGTCCAAAGTTACAACAGCACTGAAAAAAGGTGACTTGTGACCATTTTTCATACTTACGACCATTGCAGCATCCCCATGGTCATGTGATCTAAATTCAGACGCTTGACCACTGACTCGTATTTATGATGGTTGAGTGACCCAGGGTCATGTGATCCCCTTTTTGCGACCTTCTGACAAGCAGAGTCAGTTGAGAACTCTGATTCACTTAACAGCCATGCTCCTAAATTAACAACTGCAATGATTCACTTTATAACAATGGAAAGAAAGGTTGTAAAACGGGGGGGGGAACTCAACCAATAACTACCTTGCCTATGAACAGAAATTTTGGACTTCATTGTGGTCGTAAGTTGAGGTCTACCTACATTTCAACAGTGGTTTCTGTCAGCTAGACATCTGTTTGTCTGTTCCCTGTGCCAGTTTCTTAATCTCGGAATTCCACGGTTATCAAATGTTTTTCAAGAATGAAAAACTGGCTGAGTGACTCTTGGTCAGCCACTCTTTCTCTCTTTCTCAGTTTAACACACCTCACAGAGTTGTTGTTGAGAAAACAGAAAGAGGGAAAAACTATGTCGCATGCTCACTTTTTGAGTTAATCATAAAGTAATAAGGGCAGGATTTTTTTTAAAAAAACCTAAAAACTAAGAAATAAGAAAGAGACAATGAAGAATTAATCTATGTCTGATCAATATCCATTCTGTAGACTCATTCAGGAGTCCATTCCAGAAGCTTAGAAAACTGCAATTTGCAGTTTTCTGTTTCAAATATCAAGCATGAAACAATAATCTTATTCAAATTGGCATTTGAGCATATTTTTATCCCCCTTGCATTTTGATATCAATAATTTTTGAGCTAAGCACAAAATCCGAGTAATGACACTGAGTTTGCAATTCTGGGAAGTCTAGATCAAAGTGGTTTCCTTTGGTCTGCTGCGTATAACAACTGAAGAAGTATTTCAACACAGCCTTTCAAAAGAAAATCTAGTGAATTATGCTTTAGTATCTGGAACGATGTGAGTTTGCTTTTGTTCTATGCCTAACTAACAAGAAAAGGAATCGGGGGAGGAATGAATCAATGAGATATGCAGATTAAACGGGCTTTTGATTTCCAATTTTTTAGATGATCACACTATTTAGAAATAAAGATTTTTGAAGCTGAAGCTCTCCTACATAAGAATGAATCCCAGGGGAATAATGTCTGAGAGATGTGTATGCTTAGAATTTCATTGAAAGTCATACCAATTATGCTGTTTAATACTACAGATTTAGATCAGAACAGGTATTTCAGAGTACGCTGAATTGCAACACATCCCATGTCTGCAGCTCTTTCCATCTACCATATTTTTCCCCCTGGAATTGCATGAAATCTAGGAAGCACAATCGCGATACAAAAGAATATCCTATTAACGTTGATCCAAGATAGAAGAGAAAATTTGCAGCTGAGGGTTGAACTGTGAGGTCCTTGGTACTCTCTGAGCTTGGAGGTTTTCTTTCAGACATTTCATTACCAAACCAGGCCAAATCGTCATTGCTAGAAGAAAATGGGGTTTAAATGAATGTATCTTATGCTTATATGTACATGACAAGATGAATGTACTTTATCTGAATGCATCTTGATTGTAATCATAGTTCATTTATTGTATGTATATAGGCATAGAACTTGGGAAGATACAGCTATTTTTAAGGAATTGCAAACAGA
>JANHFO010039306.1:0-11077 GCA_032468095.1 Pareas carinatus | reverse complement strand
GATTAAAACAAGGCCTGTGGTTAGGAAGAAGAGAAGGGCAAAAGAGACCAGGATGATGCCCAGATGTTCTTCATAAGTCAGGAAGGTTATAACTTTGGGGATACATTGGACTCTGTCCATAGTTGGATATTTATCATCTGGACACTTGGTGCATTTTTTCATATCTGCAAAAAGCAAAAAGCAACATTTCTTTAGCATCCTGCCCTTTAGATATATAAAAATAGATAGCTTGATCTATGAAATTGGGAGAAGTCTTGTTATGTTAATTATTTCCTGTTCAATGTGCAGACTCTTCATTGGAACCTCTATTATTAGATGTAAATAAGGAATCAGATCATGTTCCTAGGTGTCAGGGGGATTTTTGCATTACAATACACCACAAAATATCTCACTTCAGAATCAGAGGTTTTATTGTAAATTGAGTATAGGATAACACACAGAATGTACTTATGTTAGAAACCCCTTGCAATGAGGTCCAAACTGGACAAGCAGTCCCATGGACAGCTTGTGGAAAGTTTGACCTCGCCTCACTCCCAACATCATATTTTTATACCTTAAAATTGCTTTTTCCAGAATAGACATTATCTCTGTAATACCAAGACAGTTCTTTGCTTCTATTTTAACACAACTTTCAACACTACTGTCCCAACTGTTAGACACTGCCTCTTTTGCCTTGTCATGGTTTCAACATGTCAGGAGATAGATAAAAAATTATAATACTTGCAGTTTAAATTTGTACTTTAGGAATACAGTTTGAATCTCACTTAGCAATGCAGTTTGAATATTACTTAGATTTTGGTAAGCACAATGCCCCTAATCAAAAGGTGGGGGGTCTTTTTCCCCCTCACAGTTCTGAGTCCTGCCACAGGGCACTTCTTCATATTCTGGACTGGGAGGATTTCTCTGGCAGATAGAGCTTCTCCTGGAAATAATCTGGAATGGGCACTGAGAAGCAAAGGCAAAATGGGCATAATGAGGGATACCGATAACAGTCTGCCCCACCTCATTCTAGACCAGTGATCAATGACCTTCAAGGGGGCCCCATGTAGAACCCATTGCAATGCAGGCAGTCCTCGACTTATGATCGCAACGGAGCCCATAATTCTGTTGATAAGTGAGACAGATGGTAAGTGAATTTTGCACCATTTCACATTTTTTCTTGCCAAAATTGTTAAGTGAATCCCTGAAATTGTTAAGTGAATCTGGTTTTCCCATTGACATTCCTTGTAAGGAAGTCACAAAGGATGATCACATGACCCCAGGAGACTGTCAAATATGAGTCAGTTGTCAAGTGCTTAAATTCTGATCACGTGACCAGAATGCTGCAGTGGTCGTAAGTGTGAAAAAGGGTCATAAGTCACTATTTCCAGTGCTGTTGTAACTTCAAATAGTCACTAAGTGAACTGTTGTAAGTGAGGGCTACCTGCAATCCTTTCATGAGGTGAACCTAAGACAATTCATGAAGTAAAAGGACTCAGATTTTCCTAGAAAGGTCAACTTAGCAGGACAAATTCAAACTCAAAAGCCGAAGAGAGATTTTCTGTTATAAATCTTGCCCTCCTCCCGGTCTCTTCCCAGCTCCTCCTTCAAAGTCTTTTTGCTTCACTTCCCATTAGATAAGAAATTGTGCAGGCTGAAAAAAAAACAATAAAAGAGGATAACTTCCTTTTGTCTTTCAACTTGTCCTTTCATGAAAACGCTCTGGACGGATCCATTTCCACAAAGCCTTCCTTTCTTCCAGTGTCACCCACCTTCCTGAGAGGAGATGGTCCCCTCCGGACATGGAACGCAGTCGTAGCAGCAAACTGGCTCTCCTTCTCGAGCCCTCCTGACAAATCCAGGATGACAATTTCCCACACATCTGGACTGAGGCAGGGACTAAGCAAAAGAAATAGGAATGCCAAAGTAAATATGTTAAGACTCACCATCCATGGAAAATGCAGATAGACATTGAACATTAGCTAAGTAACCTAAAATAAATATGAAATCTCTGACTCATTTGAAACAGGTTCAGGAGCTATAGCTGTGGGCAGATTCCTCATTTAATTCCTCTTGCTTTTGGCATCTAATGTTACAATAAAGAATTTTTCTACTGAATAATGTCTGGAGGGATGGAGCGGAGAAGAGATTGAAGAATTCAGTGCCAACCTGAGGGTTCCTCTTCATACGCATTCCTCCCCTCTTCATCTACCCTCCCAAGCAGCCTAAGAAAACTATTCGGTTTCTGTTGCCCAGATTCGATGCTTGGTGATGGCCAACCACCTTGGGGACATGACTGGCCCATCTGAAATAGGTTCTCATGCTTAGGAAAACAGAGAATATTTTTCCTACCTTGTTGAGAAACTGTAGCCGTGAAAGAGTATCTTGGTCAACAGTAAGCCTCTGTCTTTTAAAATATGCCAGATGTGCTTCGGTGGGATCCTGCTTGGGAAGAACCAAGAAGCCACTCATGACCAGATCTGCTGCTAACTCTCCATTCGGATCCAAGTACAGTTTTTTATCAGAAATATTCCAAAATTCATTCTTCTCCAGAAATGGATTAAACTAGTATTAAATATTCAGGAATTTTTAAAGCATAAAACTTCATTAGTTATACTACATTAGAATCTCTCTTCTACAGTTCTCTAACTTGCACATATGCTTAAGTAAGAGAACAGGTGCTGCCATTAGTTTCATAAGTGAATGAAATTTTTTTTTTATAAATTGTCAACCATATACTGACAAAACATTGCATATATTGAGAAAATATAAGTGGCACAATTGGTCACTTGTATGGAATATTCTAGAGCAGGTGACAAATAAATTGAACTACAGAAAAAAGATTATTTTTAAAGTCCTTGCAAGCAATGAGTTGATTACAAGAAAACATGGATTTGTCAAGAAGAAATTTGCCCGGCTAATCTTCTCCCTGGTAATCCAGATGTGAAACACAACCGGATGAGCTAATTCTGCTTTATTATGATGTTACTTTAACAGAATCTCCCACCAACTCTTTCCTGATCCTGAAAAGTCAGGGTGGAGCCTTTCTGACTCTCGGTTTCCGCCCTTTGATGCAGCTGCAGGTTCCCCCCCCCCTGCCTGATCCTTCCCTGGGCAGCTTCTCTCCTCCCCATTCCAAAAGTCATTCTCGCCTATTGTTACATTTCCTAAAGAGATTGCGGGTATGTTGGTGACGTAACTTGGCCTCATAACTAGTAGCATACAATTTTAGCATGTGATTGGAAATCTAGTTAAGTGAAGTGTTGATGGTATGATAATTCAGTGAATAAAATGGTACTTAATAATGTTTAGCATTTTAGTCTTTCTCATGAAACTGGGTAGTTATGAATAACATTTTGTTTTAAGTCATCTAATTTTCCATGTGTCAATATAATAGATTTGATAAATCTCTGTCATACAAGGTTTGATGAAAGATTTATAACAATTCTCAGACAAAGATGATTTGATCTGATTTTAATATTACCAAGTTTCCAGAAAAATATTTCTGATTTCTTTATAGAAACAAGTTAATGAGTAAAAATCAGTAGAAAAATAATAGAATGTTAGGGCTTGTTAAACTATAGTATCTAATAAAAGAACATTAATGATGCACTGGATGAGGGGATGATACTAAGCTTGAAAAGAATATAAGGGAGATAGTTTGGTATACTGGTTAAAACACTAAACTAGAAAGCAAGGGACTGTGAGTTCAACTCCTGTCATGGTCATAAAAGACAGCTGGGTGATTTTAGGGCAGTTACTTTCTGTCAGACCAACTAATCTCCCAGGGTTGTTGTTGTGGGGACAATGAACACAACTACATTTTGGTGCTCAGCTGGGACCTTACTCTTCTTTATTTCTTTGGAAAGGGCGCAATCCAAATTCCTAAGAGCCGTATTTCAGGCAGCTCACAACATCACAAATGTAGCGCTAAGGAGGGAGGCAGGACTAGCCAAGATCCAAAGAGGGGCATAGATTGACACTTTGGTACTTTGGTTAAAGCTTGTCTTTTCCCCTATAGCAGTGGTTCCCAAAGGGGATGGTACCTTCCCCTGGCAGGTGGTGGGATGGCTTAGGGGGCCGCTAGGAGGCAAGGCGGGTGGCAGGGGGCGCTGATAGGCAAGGGGGGCAGCAGGGGGTGCTGAGAGGCAGGGGGGCTGTCCTGAAGGTGCAGGAGCACAAACCTCTCTGCATGTAAAGTGTGTCCTTGCCCCACCACTCTGACACCACCGCTAGCTCCTCTTGCTGCCACCGCTGTTGCCCGCCCGCTCGGGAGGGGCCAAAAAGGAGCGTGAGTCCAAGTTCCACAGGCTGCCAAGAACAGCAGACAAGCGCCCAGGAGACCCGCCTGAAGCTGGATCAGCTACCCCAGGCTGTGGGGACGAGTGGGTGGCAACTGCCTCCTGCTAGGGAGGCGCCAAAAGGGAGCGTGAGTCCGACCTCCACAGGCTATTCAGAGCAGCAGACAGGCGCCCGAGAGACCTGTCTGCAGCCGGATCAGATCCCCCAGCCTGCAAGCGGAGGCCCGGAAACGTTCAGACTTCTTCTTGTCCAGCTTTGCTCTCTTCGCCGTTGCTTTGTCTTCCTGAAGGAGAAAAGCAAGCCCACTTCCCTCTTTCACAGTCTGTCCCATCGCTGTTCATTCCCCCCCCACCAACTCCTGGCATTCATCCTTGTTTAAGACTACAATGGCCCTTTTTCTTTCCTTGGTTCGAGAGAGTCCTCCACTGGGCCTTGGGAAAGCACTCTTTGTGTGTGTGTGTGTGTGTCTGTCTGTCTGTCTGTCTCTGTGTGTCTCTGTCTCTGTCTTTCTCCTCTCTGTGTCTGTCTGTCTGTCTCTATCTCTCATTCTCTGTCTCTCTCTTAAGCAGGAAGAAATATCACACTAAAATGTGCAATACTTAAATCTGCTTCAATTACTTTGTAATAATTAGACTATAATAATTTTGCTACAATTAAACAACCTTTAAAGATTTTGTTATGATTAAATAAGCATTTATGATTTTGTTATAATTAAATAAGCTTTTTTAATTTTGTTATATTAAATAGGTAACTTTTATATTAATAAAATGGAAGTTCTCTGATCATTATTTTACAAATGTATGCATCTTTTTAAAAACATTCATATTAGTGTTCTGCTGCATTTAAAATTATGAATTTAATGGTCCCTGAGGTCCAAAACGTTGGCAGCCACTGGCCTAGTTTGTCCTTAAAGGCTGGGGGGGTGCCGGGTGGGCGTGGGGGCTTCATCAGGGGAGGCAGGGGGCGTGTTACCATGCTGGCACTTTGCGATACCTAAGTGACTTTTGGGTTGCAGTTTGGGCACTCGGTCTCAAAAAGGTTCGCCATCACTGGTATAGAGCATGTAGAGCACCGGAGACAAATTCCTTGTGTGTCCAGACACATTTGGCAAAATAAATTCTGATTCTGATTTGATCTGGTCATTAGCACTCCCTCTGAGTTGAGACCACTTGGATGTTTATCTGTGCCCCACAGAGTTACCTGAATAGTGCAAATGATTGTGGAACCTTCCTTGAACTGCTGAAAGGACTGTGTTGTCAACAGGAGATAAGTGGTGTCGTATTCCTCCCCTGTGTTCAATTTTAAAGCAGATGGCCTCTTTGACCCCTCTTTCAAACCAGTGGTCCTCTCTGTCCAGAATGTGGGAAGAAGTGGTACTATTGCTAATACACCAAAATGGTTGCTTTTTAAGATGTAATGTTTTAGGATGGAGCAAGTTTTGTTTCTGCAGAGAAGTTGCTCATATCCTAAGTCATACCTACCTGATGTGGGTTGTAAAATTCTACTAAATAGTAGAGAAGGAGTTTTCTACATCTGTTTGCTGCTGCTGTTGTCTGGATTTCTGCAGCTGTATAGATTGTCATGCTTTGCGAACCATCTGTTTGGGAAGCTCTTTGCCTTGGCTTCTTCCTGACCTGTCTACATAATTTTTGTTCTTTTTTTAACAGGACGGCATTTAGCCATTTGTAACTACAACAGCAAGAAAACTACAATTATAGACATCTTCAAATATACAATATATACAAATCTTAGATGGTATCTATTTTGTACAGTTATAATAGATACAAATAGTAATCAATATTAAACAATAACAGTAACCTTAAATGCCAGATATTTATTATACAATATCATTTTTAATGATAAATTTGCAGGTTATCTAAAAAAAGCAGAGTCATGCTTTCCTCAAATACTTTCCCAAAGTTTTTCTATTATTAGTAGTTTGTAGCTTCAGTGAGCTGCTGCTTGGCTATTTATAATCAGGGCTGCTGAAATGTCCCCATTATGCTAAATTGCAGAGAGTATAAGATTCTTCTTTTCGATGCCGTACTTGATTTGTGAGCATGACGGCTAAACAGTTCATTATTTTTGAGCAATTAACAAAAGTCTCCACAATCTCTCTGTCAATCTATTGTGCAAAAGCCTTTGTATGTGGTTTTAACTTTGGCATTTGTGTTTGAGTTTGGTCCAGTAGTTAAGGTACCAGGCTAAAAAAACAGGAGACCGGGAATTCTAGTCCTGCCTTAGACACAGAGCCGGATGGCTTTGGATCTGTCACTCACGCTCTGTTAGGCCATGATGTCAGGCTTAGACAACAGGTTGGTCAATTCTTTTTTCAACCAATGGATCAACACTTGGTTGCTCCAAAGGAAGAAGGCCTGACATTTACAGAAAAAGCACTAGGAGCAACATTTGAGCTCATCCTCTAATACAGAGGTCCCCAACCTTGGTCCCTTTAAGGCTTGTGGACTCCAACTCTCAAAATCCCCAGTCCATGGAAAAATATTTTCCATGGAACCAGTTCCTGGTGCCCAAAAGGTTGGGGACCACTGGTGTACAGTAGATGATGCCTGCACTTTAGCTTGTAACATATCCAGTAGATGGACTAAGCTTTCAAAGACTTGGCTAGATCTGTGTAAGTCAAGTCTTTCTAATCTCTTTCCCTTTGACTTATCCGAGTGGCTGGGATCAGACTGGAAAGAAATTTAGTGCTGAAGCTGTTTTTCATGCCTGAAAATGAAACCCAAGTCGAAAACTCTTCTTAGTGTGATGATAGAAGGGAAAAGAATGACAAGAAGGTGTGCTGTGCGCTGTGAGTTGGATCACAGCCTATTAATCCCTCGTATTATAATAAAAGTAATAATCCCTTCTCTAACACTCCCTTGCTTCCTTTAATTGTCAGTGTCAAGGAAGGAATTCAGAAAAGATTTCCATAAACTTTCTTACCTTCAGTTTAAAACAAGTATCTGGAAGAAGCCATAATGATGTCAAGGTCATATGATATCCCTACATAAATATCACAATTACAACGATCTTGTAATGCATCTGGCATCGCTTGCCTTCCTTCTTTCTGCTCCCTGCAGTCAGCCATGTAAATGGCAAATGCCCACCTATTACAAAATCCGCTTTTTAGAACTGGGATTGATTAGGTTTCTTCAGAGGGTTGCGGCCCCCGTGCTTTAGAATTTATTGACAACCCTTCCCTCGCTTTTCTGATATTCTTATTAAAACAGCACGCTTAACATCTTAATCACTACAGGCACATTCTCATGTCCCAGGAGAAGAAGATATATTAAAAATGCCTGTCTGCTTTGCAGAATCCAATGCCAGTTATTGGAAATGTGTCTGAGAGTAATGCTTTATTGCTTTCTTTCTGCAATAACTCTGATTGCCTGTAGAATTGGCAGCAACTAGCGACTGAAAACCTTATATGATTCCTGTTCAGATATGCGCATTAGGCCAAATCTCCCTTTGGTCACCGAGCCTCGCACAATTTGGCAGCAACAGTCTCAGTAAAAGTCAGTTGTAACTGAGCATAAATTCTGAGGCACAGCAAGCATTTCCCGATGCCCCAGAAGAAGTACAAGAATGCCATCTGTCTCCTGGCTAAGGCTGTGATGGAATATAATGGGCCTTCTCAGGAGACGGATTTCAGCCTCCAGTTTTGGCACTTGGCATAATGTTTCACATTGAATTCCTTTGCAGTTGATTTTTGATACGGAGGATGCAACTGTGCTTGTTCTCCTGCCCTTATAAACAGTAGAAAGTCTGAGAGTGATACGGGATATCGTACCAAGGTTGTCCTGCCTGGCATAGGGCCCAGTTACCTGCAGAACCGCATTCTACCAACGGATACTTCCCGCCGACCCACACATTCCCACAGAGAGGGCCTCCTCAGGGTGCCGCCGGTCAGACAATGTCAGCTGGCGACCCCCAGGGGGAGAGCCTTCTCTGTGGCGGCTCTCATCCTCTGGAACGACCTCCCCCCTGCTATACGAACGATTTCTGACCTTCAGACCTTCCACCGTGCCCTGAAGACCCACTTGTTCCAGCAGGCTGGTTTGTCATAGCCATGCCCTCGTACTCCTGCATTAATGTGGGGTTTAGATCGGTTTTAACATATTTTAGTCAATTTTTATTATTAGATGGAAATCATTTTATTGTTCCCCCATTTTTTAATCAGGCTTTATTGAATGCTTTTAATATGTTTTTTACTGTTTGTGTTGTATTGTGTTTTTATTTTTGCCTGTGAGCCGCCCTGAGTCCTTCGGGAGAAGGGTGGGGTATAAATAAAATTATTCTATTCTATTCTTTTGTTAGTGCAACCTTGCTGCAGCCCAGACATGTAGTACTACTTTTGAGAATTTTCCTCACTTTGGAAATCATCATTGGGTATAAAAGGGTTTGCTCCCTTCAGCTTGTCCTCTATTTTCCTTCTTGCTTGTTTTAGAATGATCCTGTCCAAAATGTCCTTTACACCCCTGCAGCCCCTCTCTGCGTTCAAACTTCCCCATTTCTTGCACGTTCACCCTTTCCAGCTTTCCTTCGCTGTTTCTGTCCTTCTGATTCACGTATCATTTTCTCCTTTCTCCTTTCTGGTGCCTTTTTCTTCTTCTCTTGGCTTAGACTTTCAGGGCCCAGCAGAGCAAAGCTGGCATTTCAAGTGGCATTTCATTGCTTTCAGTGCCACAGTGCCTTCCAAGAGACAGGAACTAAAATCAATAGTCAACCTGCTCTTTCTGGGCACTGAGACGCCATTTCTTTGAAGTAGTAGGCAAGCTCTATGAATTCGGTCTTTTTTTGGGGGGTGATTGTTTTATAAGGATCCACAACCACTATGGCAAACATTTTGTGAGAGTAGACACAACTGCGACACTCCGGAGGCTTGGGAAGAGAGGTTGCTTTGGGGGGGGGGAGAGGAGTTGCTACCTGATATTGCAAACGCCTCATATTAAGCATCGCGAAGTCTGCATTGCTGAGTAACGGAGCACCCTTCTTTCTCATTCCACTGGCTGGCCCGTGTACAGTTTTTTCTTCTCATGTACCGAGAGCAGCTGTACATGCATAACTATAATATGTAGGTCTAGGTGTGTTCGGGTCTTATCCCATGTAAGATTGAGAGTATCTTGGTGAAGTTTTGGCGAGGTGCCACAGGTACCGGCCTGAAGATGGCGAGTGAGACCTTGCCAAAACGTCACCAAGATACTCTCAATCTTACACGGAAAAAGACCTGAACACACCTAGACCTACATACCTGCACCTGTGAAAATCCACAAAAACAAATAACTATAATATGCATATATATATTATAGTTAGAAATAATTAGATATGTATATGTATATTAAATATAATACAATACAATACAATAGGCATAGCTTTTTATGCATAACAATTTTCTTCCTTTTTTCTGAATTTTCTATCCTTCATTTGTACTGCACTGAACCGGGAAAAGGACATGTATTGAATCGTGTTTTTTCTGTGTGCTGGATGTTCGTGATGTGTTATCTGAGATCTTTATTCCATTGTCAGCCTGATTGCACAGCAGACTGGAAGTCTTTCTGGAGAGGGAAAGCAGTCGGCCATAGAGCATGCTAAGGGCTATGAAGGTTATTCTACCGGGAAGAGATCTATGGCAACCTCTAGCGGTGAATATATGGCGTTGGTCGTGTATCAGCGGAAAGGCTGTTCTTGAGAGCTCTATGCCTTCCTCTGTCCTTCGATTGGTTGGAAAGAACTCTTAGCAGTGAGGTTTGCAAGTGTTTCAGTGCTCATAGTTTTAGTGCAGGACAGCTTAAGGCAGGGTTTTCCAATCTTGACAACTTTAAGGCAGGTGGACTTCAACTCCCAGAATTCCCTAGCCAGCCATGCTGGCTGAGGAATTCTGGGAATTGAAGTCCACAAGTTGTAAAGTCCCCAAAGTTGGAGACCCCCTGGTTTAGCAGAAAGGTATTCTCTGAGGTGACAGGTACCCACCCAAATATGGATGTACCCCCTCTCAATATCTCAAACCATATTTACTTAATTACAATTTTCATTTACAGAAAATTGTTCCTATTTTATTTTATGAAAGGGAATTTTAATTTTAGTTTCAAAAAACAAAAACGATGGAAGAATAAAACCCAACTATATTTTAATTAATTTAACATCAACAAAGAACTGGATGCAAAGATATGAGAGAGTGATTTAGGCCCGAGATTCTATGCATACCTATTAAAGGTAAGCATAGTTGAACTCAATGGAGTTTTTTTTCCTGTGTTGATATCCATAGGATAAATCAATCCATTTATTTTAATGTAAGATATTGCTTGTGGACTAGCTTTTGGTGCACGTATGCTCTCTTGCCAAAAGAGGGCAGTATTGCTGCATGTTATAAATGAACCATGAATGTTTTTATTCTAAAGCAGAGGCCACCAACCTGTGGAAAATTTGGGTGGTCTGTGGGCCTACGGTGGTGCCTATCCCTATCCCACCTACACTATATTAAGTGTAGGTGTAAGCAGGTGTAAGTTCTTTTACAGCAGATGCATATAGAAAGCAAAATGATTTACAGAGTCAGCATATTGTCCTCAACAATCTGGGTCCTCATTTTACCAACCTCAGAAGGATGGAAGGCTGCGTCAACCTTGAGCCGGTCAGATCCGAACTGCCACCACAGAGTCCCAGAAGGGCAACCATCACTGCAGCCGTCCACCGACCTGAGCTTTATGGCAGAGTGGCTAGATGGAAACCTCTCCTCAGTGCAAAATACATGAAAGCCTGCTTGGAGTTTGCAAAAAAAAAAAAAAAGGCCGAAAGACTC
>JANHFO010039240.1:0-11081 GCA_032468095.1 Pareas carinatus | reverse complement strand
GCCAAGCCGGTTATAAGAATCCTGTATTTTTCCACCCTTGCTGTTGTTACATGTAGTTGGTTACTTTGTTAATAAACGTTGCTTGGATTCACTGAGGCTTCTCCGCTTCTCCTTTTCCGCGAACGAACCCGAGGCACCTCGGATTTAACACCTTCTAGACTGTATCTATGCCTCCATTGTCATGTTTTCTATTTCACTGGCATTCCAGCAGCATTCCCAAAGGTTCCATTAATTCTTTGAAGTCACAATTTGACTGGGAGCCACCTGTCTTGTCTTCAGGCTCTGTGGTTGGCTCTTTAGGATGGTGGCCCTCAACCTTTTGGGCACCAGGGACCAGTTCCATGGAGAAAGGTTTTTCCGTGGACCAGAGTGGTTGTGGTTTTGCATACTCCCTGCATTCTGTAAATTGGGCTTGGTTTGTTTGTGCAGCCCAGTTGCTGGCATGCTGTGGCCTGGTGGCAGTCCATGGATCAGGGGTTGGGGACCCCTTCTTTAGGCTGTCCAGTCAATGCCTAAGAGTCAAGTCCCTATGATATCAGTATCCAGTTTTTGGTTGGTTGATTAGAATTACCAATAATTGCCTAAATGCAAGAGTTATTCATAGTTGCAAATAAACTCAAGTCATCAAGTTTGGAACACGTCTTGACAAACAAAATTAGGTAGAGAGCATCAATATTGGGTAATTACTAAGTGTTATTGTCATATTTCCATATACAATTCTTCTAGATTAAAATTGGAGGTACAGTGCTGTTTTTATCCTGAACTCAAACAAGATGGGCCAAGTACCACCACCTTCTAAGATAGAAATGCCTCATCCCAAAGATGAGAAGAAAGTATATTCAGAACTAGCAGGACAGACTTCAATTATTTGTTTACAATTTCTTTTATACCATACAACTTTATCCTGGCATTCAACTTGAGAATGAATATGATAGAGCAGTGATGACGAAGCTTTTAGAGACCGAGTGCCTAAACTGCAACCCAAAAGCCACTTTTTATCACAAAGTGCCAACACGGCAACACAGACCCGCCGGTGGCCATTGGTGACCATCCCATATAGCTTCGCCCTGCTCGTGGTCTACACAAGCTCGTCTTGGGCCTTCCAACAGTCTAGCCCAGCTTCTGGGGCCCACTGTGAGCTCTGATTCTATTCAACCTAGCTCTTTTCCTCTTTCACCTTTGCACAGACTCTGTGCTGCATTTGAGCCACCCGCCTTACCCCAGACGGGGGAGGGAGGAAACACTCCCATTGAGCTGCTGGGCAGAAGGGTGAGTGATGTCAGGTACATGTGGAGAAGGGGAGGGGATCCCCATGTCCCTCTGGCTTTCTAGTAAAGAAATCTGTGCTGGGGCGATGGCGTGCGTGCCCACAGAGAGGGCTCTGAGTGTGACCTCTGGCACCCGTGCCATAGGTTTGCCATCACTGCGATAGAGAATTATTATTTCACTGCAATGCAATACTTGATCATCAATGTTGTTTTATATTTAGAAGCATTTTATAGCTAACATGCTATGAAATATAACTGATAAGAACTGACAGAGGAGATGCATTGGTAATATACCTTTACAGCTTCAAAACTTTTATTTCTTTAAATAACTACATATATATAAGTATCAAATATTTATATTTGGAGATACTCAAAATTCAAACAAAGATTTAGGTTTTTGCCTGTGGTTATTTGATTCAGCTCTGCACTGACGATATAAAGTATGTGACAAAGGACACTGGAAAAAATCCAATCACTTCCTTCTATATGGAAACTGAATCCACGTAAGAATTGATTATAGAACTTCTCATCACATCTAGGGAGATGGTAGCAATGTTCTGAGATTGGACCCATTTAATATATTGTTTGGTCAACAAAACCAAGGCTGGTGTGAAAGTAAAATCACTTCTTCTGAACAAATTAATTTCACTTATACATAGTATTTTTCAACCCCTCCAAATTTTGCAAAGCAGTTAATTCAAAGCACTATAAACTTTAGGCCAAAATACATTAATCCTGGGGTTCTCAAACTTGTGAATTTCTACTCCATCATAAAAGTAATAATATGAATCTTGAAAACAAGATTTGAAAAAGATGTTATATTATATGGATTGTATAAGGAACAGACAGAATTTGATGTTGCTACCCTGTTTCCCCGAAAGTAAGACATCCTCCGAAAATAAGACCTCCCCGATAATAAGGTCTTCCCTCCAGTGCAGCCAGAGCAGACAGGAAGTTCTCGGTGGAAAAATAAGACATCCCCTGAAAATAAGACTTAGCACAAAAATTAATATAAGACAGTGTCTTATTTTAGGGGAAACACAGTATTAACGTTTGATGAGAAAATGATAAAGAAGATGTATAACTTTTTGTTAAATTTAAAAATGGAAGATGAACAAGTTAAAGAAACAATAATAAAGTGGACAAAGAATTTTGGATATTCTATAATTTAGATAGATGGCAAAATCTATGGAAAATTAACCATAGATTGACAAAATCTACATCATATAACGAAAATTTATAGAAGATATTTAATATATGACACATGACATCTATAAAAACAGCAAAAATGTTTAAAAATGTATTGGATAAATGTTGGAAATGCAAATCTAAGGTAGACACTTATTATCGTAAGTGGTGAACTTGTAAATATGCCAAAGAATATTGGAATAGAATTTATACCTTGCTAAGAGAGATATTAAGAATACAGATAGAATTTAAACCTGAGCTTTTTTTATTAGGTTTTATTTCAGAAGAATTTGATAAGCAATGTATGTATTTAACTGTACACATATTAATGGTGGCAAAAATTGCACAATATTGGAAAAAAGAAGAAATAATAAAGATCAGAAGAAGAAATAATAAAGAAAATTTTAGACTGTGCAGAAATGGACAGATTGACAATGAGAATAAAAGAAAAAGACTCAGATTATTTTCAAACCTGGATTTTACATATAGCTCAAAAGAAGAAAGGAGTGGGAATCAAATGTATTAGAAGTCTAGTAATATAAATGATATTATTGAGATTGGTGAGTTGTATACTCAGATGGTAGGTTGTATTAAAATACTTATGTGTGTGTATTATTATTATTGTTATTATTATTGTTGTTATTATTGTTATTGTTATTATTACTGACAATAACAATAATAATAGTGGTTTGCCATGTTTTTCTTTCTAGGGCTGAGAGAAAGTACCATAATTGGTCTCAAGTCAGCCAGCTGGCTTGGTTCCTAAGGCAAGACTAGAATCCAAAGTCATCTTATTTTAGGCTTGTGGCTTCAAAGATTACACTAGAATTTTAGAATTTTATAAAACTATTTCACTGAGGAAAAATAAAAACAAGAAAATCACATTTCAACTGTATTTTTAAATTAGGAGCTTGGCTATTTTTGCAGTGTTCCATTTACTTAGCAAAATCTCTCACTTTCTTTATGGTACTGTTATTTTTGCTTTCCAAAGTCAGGAATACATTTTTTAAAAAAATATTGGGCATCAGACAGAACAGTGTCCCTTTTCTCAAGTCAGCATCTCTTAAACTGCTTTCAAATTTCTTGCAAAACATAGGCAGGCTGTAAATTGCTTTTGGCACTCTTTCTCAACGCATCTGCACTAAACTCCCTCCCCCATTTCTACAAGCTTCATACTTCTAAACCTTTCCCCCTCTCTTGCAATTCCATCGTTGCTGCAGTTTAACAGCCCATCCTCTCCTTCCCAGTTTGTAATTCCCTCTGTAGAGAGAGAAACAAATCAGAAGTATGCATACCTTTCCTCTGAAGGACAAAGGCAAATTAAAACAGTGATAGCACAAACACTCAAGCTTGAAACAGGATTCTGGAAACACTGCTTTGTACTCATATTTTTGCATCAAACTGGGTAAGCTCCCTTGAGAGGATTTGCTAGAAAAGCCCACTGACATGCACCTACCATCCATTATCTTGAGATTGGCACACCTGTGTGTGTGTGTGTGTGTGTGTGTGTGTGTGTGTGTGTGTGTCCCCAGCTCCCTCTCTCTCTCCAGGCGGGGACGGGCTCTCCTGGCGGGAGGGGAGGGCGCCCTACCTGGCCGAAAAGCTTCCTCCGAGGCTATCCAGCGTCGAGAGACCGGAGGAGACTGGAGAGGCAAAGAGGAAGATAGAGGCGGCGTGGGCGGGACTCCGGGACTCCTCTCGGGCTCCGCCTCCTCCAGCCAGCCACGCCCCTTGGCAAGCCGAGTTTGGGCTATTTTCCCTTCCCGTGAGGATCGGCCACCGGGAGTCAAGTCTTTTATCTATCTCCCTGCGCGAAAATATATGTGGTGAAATTCCTGATTCCGAACGTTTTTTTAATCTACCAGGAAAAACACTTCTTGGGTTACATATTCTACAACAGAAAGTATAAATGTGGAGGTGATGATTAGAAAAAAAAAGACATATATTAGGCAGGGTATGGCTGAATTTCCATCTTAGCCAGTTGGAAAATCCCAGCAAGAGCAGAATAATGCGAAGACTAAATAAGAAGGCTCCTTATCTCAAAGATTTTTAAAGTCACACTTTATTCGTTGCTTAAAGGTACTCCATATCTGAGCAGTTTACAATTGCTTCGGCTTTTTTTTGCTAGAACTACAAAGGACGGTCAAGAGGTTGTTTTGAAAGTCAATATCCTGTAGGGACAGGAGGAGCCCAGGGGCTGCTGGGAAGAAAAGATGGGACAGTTGGGGTCACATAGGGGAGTCTAGGTGACCTCCAGCCATCGGGGGATCCTGGAAATGGGCTTAGCTTAAATGTTTCAGTTTGGGTGTGGTGATTTCTGTTTTACCAGTGACCCCCAAACTTTGGGGCACCACGGACCATGGGAGGAGGTGAAAGTGTGCCCCCTAACTCCATTGCAGTGTATGTTGAAGCATTTTAAGGAAGGCTGTCAGACTCAGGACTATGGTCTTAAGTGGAGTAGGCAAAAGTTGGGAATTTTCTGTGAGGTAGACTGGCCAGATTTTAAAGTAGGCTGGCCAGATGTAGGAACATTTGATACCAATGTGGCTGTAAGGGTACATCAGATAGTATTTGACTCTACACTAGGACACCCAGATCTAGCCCCCTACATTGATGTCTGGCTCGACTTAACTTCCATCTCCCTCCGCCTTGGCTCCACAAATGCATGGAGAAACAATGCCAAATCAGGCACTGAAGTCAACTGAGCTCTTGAGGATGCTTTAGTTGACCACTTCAAAGAACTAGAAACTAAAGAAGCAAAGATACCTCGTACTAAGGCGGTGGATCGTGTAGTCCAAGCAGGACCAAAACCCAAGAGCCTGGCTTTGGAGCCCGAGCTAGCAGGGGAAATAGACATGACCGTCGAGGAAGCGGAGGTGGTGGACAGAGAAACAGAAGGACCGATAGCTGAGAGGACTAGAGCAAAAGCCGAGCAATCTGACTGCCCCCCTCAGACAAGTCGACAAGGATGATCCCAGCTAAATATCTAGGGCTCTACTATTTCAACATGTGCCCTTTAGTACATCTGATCTCCTAAATTGAAAACTTCAATATGGCCCCTTCAGTGAAAAACCAAACAAAGTAGCAGATCTTCTGAAGACCGTTG
Organism: Pareas carinatus; assembly: GCA_032468095.1. Taxonomy (NCBI): domain Eukaryota; kingdom Metazoa; phylum Chordata; class Lepidosauria; order Squamata; family Pareidae; genus Pareas; species Pareas carinatus. Next base: position 5,519 of record JANHFO010039240.1, on the reverse strand, counting down.
TGGACACCCATAACCCCACATGGTTAGATCTCCAGCAACTGAGGGGCATTCTGTTCAGCTCCGAGGAGAGGGAAAAGATTAGAATTGCTGCATCCAAAATCCTAAAGCCTATTCTGCCCAGTGACTGCCCACTTGAGGCATTTGTAGAGGAACGCTTTCCCTCAAAAGCTCTGAAGTGGACCCCCTACGATGATATGAGAGAAATACAAGATTATCAGCAATTAGTGGTACAGGCAGTTCGTCTGGCAGGGAAGCCTACCGTTAACATGTCTAAACCTTCCCTGGTGTTTCAAGAAGCCACTGAAAGCCCGGAAGCCTTCTACGCACGCATGCTCGAGGCTTACCAGATGTTTACTCCCATTGATCCCACAGAACCTGAAAATGTTCGGATGTTTGCCATGGCTTTTATCTCACAAAGCGCCCCTGATATACGACGAAAATTGCAGCGACTGGAGGGAGCTCTAGGAAAGCCTATGAGTGAACTGATGGAAGTGGCCAGGAAAACCTTTGTTAATAGGGACAAAGAGGAAAGAAAAGAGAAAGGATCAGAAAATGCAGAAGAAAGCTGAGTTGCTGGCCGCCGCTGTGATGGAACCACCAAGAGGCAGAGGAGGAGGCAGAAGCAAGGGAAACTACGTGGGTTTAGGGCGGAACCAGTATGCCGTATGTAAGAAAAACGGGCACTGGAAGGACGAATGCCCTGAGGAGGATAGAGAAGAAGGACGTGATGGGAGGAGAATTAGGTTTGCCAGGGACAATCCAGGAAGAAGTAAGGAAGGGAGATGAAGAAGAGACTCGTTTTCAAGAACTCCCCTCATAGGCCTGGCTGACGTGGAGGATTGGGACTGATGCCCACCGAGTTTGGCCCGCCTCCCGGAGCCTGTGATCAATTTAAAAATAGAAGGCAAACCTATCTCCTTGTAGACACTGAGGCCACTCGGTCAGTCCTAACCCAGCCTCTGACCCTAGCCTTCCCTTACTCCGTTAACATTCAAGGAGCAACAGGGAAAATATTAAAGCGGCCATTTCTGGAACCCTTGACTTGCAGCACAAGGGGAAACACTATTACCCACCAATTCGTACACATGCCTGGTTGTCCCATTCCCTTATTGAGGAGAGATTTGTTAAGTAAATTAAGGGCGCAGATCTCTATGGAGTTGAAATATAAAAACATGAACATGGAAGTTTCTCGTGAAGAGGTCTGGAGAACGATGGTTTTATTTTTTTTTTAATTTTATTTTTAGGTTTATATATTGCGCTTCTCCCATGGTGGTGCAAGAGGTAGCAGAGAATGCAAAATGGAGGGGGTTTGATGTGCCATGTCTGTGGGCAGAAGATAACCCCGCCCCCCCGGATTTGCCAGCCACCACCCTCTGATTGTAGCGGAGGAGGTCCCTATGAAAACAACCATCAGGATTAGACCACGCTCCTATCCTCGCTCCATTGTGCAAGCTGTCCAGAATGTGATTGATTTGTACCTGACTTATAAAATCATAGTCCCCACAGAATCAAAGTGGAATACTCCGATTTTACCCATCCCTGAAGGTGAGGGCAGGTTCCGCCCGGTTCAGGATCTCAGGGTCATGATCCACGCCACAGTAACCATTCGGCCTGTTGTGCCAAACCCCTATTGGGCCTCGTTCCCCATTCTGCTAAATGGTTCTTAGTAGTTGACCTGAAAGATGCCTTCTTTACCATACCTATACGCAAAAAGAGCATTCGAATGGGAGAATCCGGTGGCAGGAAGAAAACAACAATACACCTGGACGCCTCAAGGATTTAAAAACTTCCCCGCACCCTTTGGGGCAGCTTTAGCTGAGGATTTGGAGGCCCTGGAAATCCCCCAGCCAGATGTTGTCCTGTAGTATGTAGATGACCTATTAGTCACTGGCCGGACAGAAGATGGCTGTTGGGAAAGCACTCATCAACTTCTCTGCCTTTTAGAGGAACGAGGCTACAAGGCATCGAGGGGAAAAGCTCAGCTAGTGTCACAGAGGGTCCGATATTTGGGATATGACCTGGAAGAAGGAAAGAGGACTCTGGGACATGAGAGGAAAGAGGTAATTTGCCAGCTGCCTATGCCAAAGAACAGGAAAGAGTTAAGGGGATTTTTGGGTGTTGCTGGCTTTTGCAGAATTTGGATCTCCAATTTTAGTTTAATAGCAAAGCCTTTGTATGAAGCAAATAAGGGAAGTGAAAGAGAACCCTTGCTGTGAGGAAAACAGGAAATGAACAGCTTCGCTGCCCTCAAGAAAGCTCTGCTACAAGCTTCTAGCTTAGAATTGCCTGATTTAGAGAAACCCACAACCAGGCTCTGTCAATTGTTCGTCGACACGAAGCAGAATATGGCTGTTGGGGTGCTTACCCAGAAGGTGGGAACCTGGCATCGCCACCTTGCATATCTGTCAAATCAGCTCGATGCAGTTGTGAGAGGCTGACCTGCTTGTCTTAAAGCAGTAGCAAGACAGCCTTGTTAACACAGGAAGCAAGTAAATTGACTTTTGGCCAGCAATTAGATATTTATAGACCCCATGCCCTCAAGGCTGTCTTGGAGACGAAAGGACATTTGTGGCTAACTCACCCACAAATTCTAAAATACTAGGGTTTAATAACTCATCACCCCGTGATTAAATTGATCCATTCCAAAATGCTAAACCCGGCCACATTGCTGCCTGAGCCAGGCACGGAAACCGCTCATGATTGTATCCAGACGATTGAGGAAACATACGCTAGTCGTCCGAATATGGCCGATGTTCCCCTCCCCAACGCAGATTTCACCTTGTGCACAGATGGCACCAGTTTTGTGCAAGAGGGTACCAGGAAGGCCGGATATGCTGTGGTTACTCTGGATGACACATGGGAAGCTGAACCCCTCCCATCTGGCACAAGTGCTCAACTGGCTAAGAGAGGCCTTATTACTGCAGGGGGGAAGGACATTAAGTATGGTCCATGGATACTACGTTTGCTGGACAGTGTCTGGGCCCCAACGAAAGTGACTGTGATGCATTGCAAGGGGCATCAGAAGGGGGTGACACACTGAAAGAGGGAACAATTAGGCGGATAGGAAAGCCCAGAAAACCCTCACCGTGCAGGCAAGTTGTCTGACCGTCTGGGTCCCTGAAGAACAGGTCAAACCGAACTACTCCCCTGAGGACATAGGGAAGGCTGTTGAACTTGGGGCAACAAAGAAAGATGGTTGGTGGATCCTTCCCGACCACAGTCTTCATCCCCGGGCACATGGCATGGGGTGTGCATTTGTTGGGCAAGAGTAACCCGACAAATGCCTAAAGGAATGGAGTCCTGCCCTCCATGTTTAACTAAGGATGGGGCTTTGCAGTTCAAGACAGGTAGGCCATACACATGTAGACACAACATGACCCCATGTTTTTGGGAAACAATGAAGCAAACTTTTAATAGGTGTAATGCGACTCGTGGGAATCTTATGCTTTAGAGACCCAATATCCTCTGGTCAGAAAAATCTGCAGCAACCCAATATCAAATGCTCCGGTCCCCCACAAGGAAGCAGGGTCCAGCAGAAAGGCTCCAACCATTCTTGTGCGGAATGTGTTTTATTATTATTTTATTATTTAGACTGATATACCGCTTCACAGTGCTTTACAGCACTGTCTAAGCGATTTACACAGTCAGCATAATTGCCCCCAACAATCTGGGTCCTCATTTGACCGACCTCGGAAGGATGGAAGGCCGAGTCAACCTGGAGCCAGTGAGAATCGAACTGCTGAACTTTGGATGGCTAATGGCAGATGGCCGTCAGCAGAAATAGCCTGCAGGGCTGCTTTTAACCACTGCACCATCCTGGCTCCATTTTTAAAGCGAAACAGGGCAGCTCCACCCTCTATACTCTATCACACACAGAGGCCTCATGGATGCCAACCAGTAGGGGATCCAAAATGTTACTATAACGCGACTATGTATTCCCTGTGCAACGATACCAAGAGAATCACAACTTGCTCTAATCCCCAGACCCTTGAAAGACTGAATGTATCTGTATGAGCGGGACTACCAAAAGACCCCATACGGTGAACTCCGGAGGGTGAGCGCGTATTGTATATCAGCCATACATTGGCCCTGAAACATTCCTCCGACCCAGCTCTCGATAAAAGCCCCTGGGCAAGAAAGTGTGGCTCCCAGGGGTGGATAGCTTCATATGTTAATAATCATAAATGCCTGTGTCCCACCACTCAGTCTTGAGCCCGTATGAACCCTAACCAGTGGCTCCCATGTGCAGGGGACTTAATGTGTAGTGGCTGGGATGTATGTGTGACTACACTGGGGGAGGGTATGCAGGATGCTCCAATATCAAATCCTTTGGTCGTCTCTCAGGGAACTATAAGCCCTCACCCTCCAGGGGTTCACTGGATGGGGTTTTTCGGTAGTCCCGAAGTTAGTACCACCGATCAAATTTGCACTGCGGTGTATCAATCTTAGGGAATATCTAAGGATTCCCAGGTTATCCTTAGATCACCTGGGAAGGATTTCCAAAGATGGAAGACATGGGACCACGAAGAGTTGGAGAGAACAGGTTTAATTGTCGAGCAATGGTTCAGTGGATTTGCATCCAAAGATTGAACGCCTTATCATACTAAGGTTATATGTTTTATTGTTCATACATTCATGCCCACCCTTACCTCCACCCCTGTTCCCTCCCTCACATCCCCTCTATCCATATATGGCAACAGGCAGAGTAGCTTTAGAGGCAGGATGCTAAAGAGCCAGATGTATATATCCGGAAAAAAGTAAATACATTATGTGTAACCTTACAATTACTGGAAAAGGATACAATAACATGTTTATGCCAGTATCTTGCACCCACTGTCTTGTCCCTTATTTCCTGTGTACTCAACCGTGTTTTTTAGGGAAGTTCTATGGATTCCCAAGTAACCCTAGGATCACCTGGGTGAGAATCTCAAAGATGGAAGCCGCAGTGTTGCAGGAATGCTTACCAATAGCAATTCTGCCGAAGGGAAGGAGACTCAGGACCAGGTTGAAGAGGTAGAGAAACAGGCTTTATTTGGATCAGCTGGAGATGAATCTCCAGAAAGACTGAACAATTGCAGAAATGTTTACATTCACTTTTATAGAAATCATACAGCAGTTTTCCTTCAGTCCAGCCCCTTGCCCCTCCTTGGTGGGTTGCGTGCTCTCGCAGGGGCAAGGGGCTTCCTGCCCACAAACAGAAATGGATAGCCCCCTGCATTTGTCATGTACCGAAGCAGAAGTCAAGAATGCCAGCTGGTGAGAAACCATAAGTTCTCATGTGAAACTATACGTTCCTGCAGTCTATCTTACACAAATCTTCTTATGACAGCAATTCCAGTTCCCCTTTCTTAGCTAGTTTAGCTGTAAGGTTAAACTAAAGTTCATGTTCCCAGACAGAGCAGTTCCCCTAAATAAGCTGTTTTTAATTCCCTGAGCTTGGCCGCTTGATATAAAGTGCAAAGGTTACACAGATAAGATCTGGGGCACAGATAAGATCTGGGAGCCTAGTGCCTCCTTCC